>JAJMJJ010000010.1:0-12287 GCA_030568955.1 Geotrichum siamense (nom. inval.) | reverse complement strand
ACTACTAAAAAAATTTATGTTAAAAATTTATTTGTTAATCACGACCAATTGTAAGATTGGACCGATGGTTCAATTATTAATTTTTTTTTTAATTCAATAGCATCAGTAGAGTATACAAAATACAAACTGATTGTATAACAAAGATTTTTACATACTTTCCATGATATTCCGTCACTATCACAAATTTGAACTACTTTGAAATTCATAAATCCTTTTATTATAAAATAAGATGCTTTAGTAACTCTTTTAAAATCAAAGCCGAGTTTTTATTCTTATCAGACTACAACTCTTCCTTTGAGTCATGAACACCATGTTGTCATGTTTCATCATAAGTATTTCTGTAACTTTGAGCTTGAAATCTTTGCTGTATGGACATTATCTCCAATTACACGCTACTTTTTTGTATTAAAACATTTTGTTAGTTTTTCAATATTCTTCATACGCATCTCTCATATCAGTTTCCAACTCAGATGATTGTTCTGTCAAAGTAAGTGACGATTGCAATTGAAGGTTAAAAATAGGTTTAAATAATTATATCACGTGACACAAATTAATCGAAGGGGAAGATGCCAACCCATTTTTCTTTTAGAGATCGTCACTCCCCTTGAAATTCATCCATCCAAATTGATGATCGTCGTAGATAGAAATAAGTCCATAGAATATCATGACAATAGATACGAGGATTTTAAAAGATGAAGGACTTGATTCTCTTCTAACAATTCTTGATAGTGTGAGTCCACCAATTGGCAAATTTACTCTTTTATTATATGCAATATTACTAACAATTTGAAATAAAAGATTAGAGGCCGGAAATATTTAATTCTTGATAAACAACTTTCGTCTACATTGTCTCTCATTGCATCATTGTCGGTGTTACAAGAACATGGAGTTCAAAAGATATTTTGGCTGACGGATACACATACAGAACTTGCCCCTGAAGGAGTCAAAAATGTTGTTTTTGTCGCCTGTAATACAGCTCGAGCAGTAACATTAGTTACTGAAATGAGTAAAGATTTAAAAGACCAATTCAGTATTGCGCTGGTTCAAGTACCTAAAATGTCATTGGTGTTTGAAAAGATATTAGAGAATTCGGGTATGTTGGGAGAATTGGAGTTGTATCAATGGAATGTACATTTTGTACCGATTCAAGATGATTTGATAAGTTTAAATTGGGAATCGGAAGATGGGAGAATGCTGAATTTGGCAAAGGTGGCAGAGGCTGTGGTAGAGTTGCAAAGAAAGTTTGGGTTGATTGGAAGAATTACTGGGAAAGGTGTGGATGCTAAAAGAGTTGCTGATATCGTGCTGAGAATGAGAGATGAGGAAGTGGAAGGTACTGGGATTGATCAGTTGATTATTATTGATAGGAAAGTTGATCAGTTAACTCCCCTATTGACTCAATTGACTTATCAAGGAATCATCGATGAGTTTTACGGTGTTTCAGAATCGGGTCAAGCGAGCTTGCCTGCAGCTGTAGTGACACCTAATGCTCCAAGTGGTGAAACTAAAAAGGTTTTGCTAGGGAACGAATCTGATCCGTTATATCCAGAATTACGAGACTTAAATTTTTCCGTTGTAGGCCAAAATCTTAATAAGGTGGCTCGTCAACTCCAATCGGATTATGAGGAGCGTCATGAAGCTAAAACAGTAGGAGAAATTAGACAGTTTGTGGGAAAACTTGGAGGTCTTCAAGCCGTTCATCAAAGTCTAAGGTTTCATACAGCATTGGCGGAAGATCTAATGAACAAGCTAAACGATGAAGAATTCAATCGCTGGTTGGAAATTCAACAAAACCTAGTAGCCAATACAATGGACCTTACTAAAATCCATTCCATGATTGAAGATCTCATTGATAAATCATCTTCACCCAACATGGTATTACGCCTTCTATGCATCGAATCCATTGTCAATTCAGGAATAAAAGAAAAAGACTACAATTTTTTCAAAGAAGAATTCTGTCAAACCTACGGCTATTCTCACATCTCCACATTCCACACACTCGACCGTCTGAATCTACTGTATGTTCGTACACCATCTCGTCCTAATTGGTTCCCCCAAGTACGTCGACTTCTCAAACTAATCTCAGAAGATCCCGATCCTAATGACATATCTTTCACCTATTCTGGGTATGCACCTCTATCGACCCGATTAGTCCAATGCGTTATTGACAAACCAGCGATCTTTAGACGCAAACCTACATCGTCATCATCATCTTCTTCAAATACATCTTCTCACTCTGGAGCAAACATAGGCGGTTGGAAAGGTACCGAAGAAATCCATAAACACCTCCCCGGTCCCCGTTTCGATGAACTCCAACACTCAAGTGACAAACTACGAAAACTTCTTAAGCCCAAACCAGTAGTCTTAGTATTATACGTAGGTGGCGTAACTTGGGCTGAAATTAGTGCAACTAGATTTATTGCCACCAAAAAGAAATCTTCAATGAGTATCGTCGTTGCTACTACTGGTATTGTATCTGGTGATAAAATTGTTGAATCTGTTATAACCAACAATAATTGAGATTTTTTTTTTTTTTTTTATTATCATTATTATTTTGAAAGTTATGAGATTATGATTATTTATCATTTATGATATGTTGGTATAATACAGTTGTTTAATTATATATAGATTTTTTTTTTTATTTATCTACTGAATTTTTTTTTTTTTTTTTTTTTTTTTTAATACACTTAGCTGTTTGATAGTAGAATTCCCCAAGAAAACAAAAAACAAATGTTTTATTTTTTTTTTAAATCAACAACACTATAATTGTATTTTTTTTCCTCCTAAAATAACCAAATTATATATATATAAACTAATAGCAATAATTATTATATAGAAAGAAATAGAACTAGGTATCTATATTTAGTAGTCTAGCATGCTCACTTTTTCAAAAGTCTTGATTAAAGGTTTTTCAATTTTGGGTACGACATAGACATTACCTTCTTCATCGACTCTTTCAAGTTGTTGTTGCTGACCGTTGTTGTCTATAAAAGCTTGATCAATTTTTTCTTGTGCCAAAAGCATAACATTTTTATAACCTGATTGAATATTCCAAGCCATTTCTCTCATTGAAGGACCCCATTTAATAAGTTCATTACGGGTCTCGTAAGCATCTGAAAGTTGAGTATTGAGTCTTTCAACAAGACGTACGAGAGAGTTGAGAATGTATTCTTCTTCATAGACTGATCCTTTTTTACCTCTTGCACGTTTACGTTCTTCTCGTCGGCGGTTTTTGGCTGTCCGTCTGGAAGCTCCTGTTACTGCTGTACCCGAAGTTTTACCTGTATAACGTGTCATAAATGACATATTAGTAGATGCTTCAGATCCCACAATTGATACATTATCCGCAATAAAATCGGCTTCAGATGATTCGGCACCAAAGAATGCAACAGGATCATTCTCTTTCTTGGTACGTAACACAACTAATCGTTCAGATTGTGCAACCAATTGAGTTTTACAATCGGAAACAAGTTCCATAATAGTACCAAAACCATCAACTAAAATTCGTTTAATAATTTCAAGTTCTTCATCGTTAGAAGCAAGTCGTCTTGCTTCAGAGAAATGATATCCATGTGCAAACTGGGCTAATGCCGAGGGTTTATCATCCAAGTAATCCAAATAAATTCTACCTGCATCAGCGTGATCATGAGTTGACGCCAGGGTTTCAGCTAAGCGAGTGGCTCTGTCCTCTGAAGGATCAAGATTTAAAGCAGGTCTCCACTGAGACGCCATCTCATAAAGATCGGCTGCATTTTCATAATCTTTAATAAATTCCAAAATAAGTGCTGCTTGTCCATATTCCGTCTTCCCTTGTAAGTGATCAGCATAAACGCGATAAATAGCCGCTGTCCTATATTCATCTGATTTATAAAGTTTAAGTGCAAGTTGATATTTTTCATGTTCTTGAACATATGGGATAAGTTCAGATTCAAAAAGACTTTCTTCTGATTTAACCAAGTCCACAAGCTGTGTAAGGGCTTTATCATAATTCTGAAGATATGTATCAATTTCAAATCTCTTACGACCTTCGGGCAGTTTGTGTAGATTTCGCAAAAACGGCAGATACTCTTTAGGATCTTTCTGTGATTGCTGTGCAATAAGTAATGTCAATGGAAGGTCATAAATAGATAACGCAGTGTCATAAAGTAGGTTAACATCTTGCAAGAAACACAAATGTTGAATAGAAAATTCGGTATCTTTAGGCTTAGCTTCACGATCTTTGCCAACCAATGCCAACGCATCTTTCAGGGCAGGTGGTGTCTTACACGCATAAGCCGTAAGTACACTTTGAAGATAAGTTTCATTACCTTTCAATAAATCAACAACCATGTCACAGATGTTATTGACTTTGTTCTTTTTGGTTGCATTTTCACTATCAAGTTTATCACCATAATTTCCAAGTGTTTCCTTATACATTGTTTGACACACATCTTCATCTCTTAACCCTGACAAAAACAAATCAAGAAAATCTACTGATCCCAATTGTTTCACAAATGTACTTAGCATCGATCCAAACTGTTCTGGTTTATAATCGTACAAGATATTGAGATCAATTCGGTGAACACGACACTCTTGAAATGCAAGACCATATCGCATATTCTTTATATTTTTTCTCACGCCTGTCAGAACCATAACACGAGGGTAGATAGTTTCAAGGTTACCTCTTGGAGCCTGTAAAGTAAAAGCTGTTCGTGATGGCATCGCCGTGACAACTAATGAACCTCTTTCAATTGCACGACATCTTTCATCATCGCTAGCATGATCTTCAGGAACTTCAATCTTTTCTAGATCAGAATTAAGATGACAGAATTTTAAAAAGTGCTGTGCTGTAGTGAATGCAATATATTCATCCGTCATCAAAAATGAAGTAGCGGAAGCTGCAATTTGTCTATCATTTGCATACAATCTACCAGTAGAATGTAATCCAAAAGCAACAGGAGATCCTTCTTCTTCAGATTCAGGTAAATAAACTTCAACAGCATCACATCTTTTAGGTAAAGAAGTAATTCTACCAACACTTGAAAAGTTGGACAAAAATGCAAACACATCTCCAGACAAAGTTTCAAAGAATGCATTATCATAACGAGGAAATGATTTAAGCAAAAATGCATCTGAATATTCATCAAAAACTGATAAAATGTCATAATCTAGTTCATCCTCAAGTTTGACTAAATGTACACCAATATCACTTAAAGTTATCAAAATATCATCTCCAACAAATGCAACTTGACGAGGGTTTACAATTCCAAGTTCTGCATATGATATTTCATTTACAATAGAAGGATTTTTCACATGTCTAATACCTTCTTTTGCGACTTCAACATCCCATGTAGCAATTTGTATTTTATCCTCAACAAGAGCAGCTATTCTTGAAGAAGATTTATTGACTGAAACATGCCTTGGAGTATTGGCTACTGTAAAATTTCTAAAAAACATTGGAGGGGGTGTATTAGCTAATGATAAGGGGGTTAGATTGACGGTGTTCCCGTCAATTACCAAAACCAAACCAACATCTGTAGGCTCTGCTGTAGCTCCTCGATTAATATCCCATATATATTGCTTAATTTCAAAAGTTTCTGTATCCGAGTGATTCATCACAAATGTATGAGGCTGTTCGGGGTGCCATTTTAAATACATAGAGTTATTCACGAGTGTCTCAACTTTTAAATACCAGTGATAATTCTTTGTTGTCCAAAGCTGAACTCTATCTTCCATTAAAACTGCAAGGACATCAGAATCAATATTCCATTCCAGTCCCTTAATAATTTTATCTTCATCGACTCTTAATGAAAACTCTCCTCTTCTAAGACCATTTCTTTCGAAAAATACTAAATCAGGTGAAGCCCCTAGTTTTCTTTGTATACCGGCAATCAAATTACCACTTGGTCTCCATGCTAGTAAACTTTCTAATCCGTCGACAGGTTCTGAAATCGAATCTAAAACGCCTTCTCTAGAAAAAACTCTAATTGTACGACGTACCTCTGAATCATTATCAATAGAATTAACAGAAACAACTTCACCATCACCCCTCCAAGAGATACGAACTATCCCATCGTCTTTCGTACTCAACACACCTGAATCCACATGAGTTGGCATTGTGGGATCCTGTTGTGCGCGGGCACCTCTTCCCTGAAATTGTGTTTCTTTCTTTCCCCAACCGACAGTTACATGTTTTGATAATTTAAAATCCTCTTTATTCATTAAATATTCGGCGATCACGTCAAAATAGCGGGTCAAAAGGACAAACGAATTCGCACCCGTGGTTAGAGCAAGAATTTCTTCATCTGGCGACCATTGGGCAGCAGTAATCCCGGTATCAAATCCACCAACAATTTGAATTTCGGCTTCAATGGTTTCAGGATTGGCGATTTGATAAACATCTCCTAACGCGAAGACTAGTATGACGGTATTAGTGTCAGGGAAAAATACTGCATCCAAGATTTTATCGTCTTGTTGTTCTATGTCAAAAGATGCAAATGGAACAACATCTCCTTCAGGCTATTTACAATGATTAGAAAGTTAGGATATTTCCAGATCACAGTTCAAAATGTTAAAAACTCACCGAAATCAATTGAATTTCGACAGTATTAGCAAAGTCAGAAGGTCCAAAAATGACAATCTTATTGTCACTTAATGGATCGAACAGTGTAAACGCATGTACTAAATCTGGAGCAGAAGTAGCAGCAACATTCTGCGTTTGTGTATTGGCTAACACCAAGTTTCTCATCTTGAAGAGTTATGAGATGGGGAAGAGTAAGGACCTCGAAAATAAAATTTTTATGGGTTTGGGAGGTTGGAGATTGATGTAACTAACTGCAACTTCGGTGGTTGGGACTTTATTATTGAAGTCCATTTCTCCAAGTTTCAAACCTTGAATTTCTACTTTATGCAATATTTCGCATTCTGGGAAGAAGAATGACTACAACTGGTGCTAGAAAGTAAGTTACAAATATCTAGATTTAATATTTTGTATATGTTTTTAATCTAGTATTAGTATTCTTCCAATTAAAACTCTCCTTTCACGATCTGGTCCCTACACCGAGCCAGGGTTTTCTCCTGGTCAACCAACTGTTGATTTCTATCGATCTATGAAGATTCTGGTGATAGGTGCTGGTGGCCTTGGATGTGAAATTTTGAAGAATTTAGCATTGACTGGGTTCAAATCGATTGATGTCATTGACATGGATACTATCGATATTTCGAATCTCAATCGTCAATTTCTCTTCCGCAAATCGGACGTTGGCAAGTCCAAAGCTGAAGTCGCCGCCGCATTCATCATGCGTCGAGTTAAGGGAGTAGAAGTTACACCATATTTTGGAAAGATTCAGGATAAAGACGAGTCATTCTATAGTCAATTCGGGATTATAATTTGTGGTCTGGACAATATCGAAGCTCGTCGTTGGATAAATTCAATGCTTGTAAATATGGTAGACCCCGCAAATCCTGATACACTAAAACCATTAATTGACGGTGGCACGGAAGGCTTAAAAGGTCAAGCTCGAGTTATTCTCCCAACCCTCACGTTTTGTTTCGAATGCTCATTAGAATTACATGGCCCTCAAATTACATTTCCAATCTGTACAATTACAAATACTCCAAGACTACCAGAACATTGTATTGAATGGGCTAGTGTATTAGAATGGCCCCGTGTTTTTGGTAGAGATAAAAAATTAGATAATGACAATCCAGAACACATTCAATGGCTATACGATACAGCTCTTGCTCGAGCAAAATATTTCAATATCGATGGTGTAACCTACTCACTTACTCAAGGAATTGTCAAACATATTATCCCTGCTATTGCATCTACTAACGCTATTATTGCAGCTTCTTGTGTAAATGAAGCATTTAAATTGGCATCTGGTGCAAACCCGATATTGGATAATTACATGATGTACTCTGGTGACCAGTCAATTTATACATATACATTTCAATATCAGAAAAAGAATAACTGCCCCGTATGTGGTGTAAATTCTATTGATATTTCATTTTCAGGTGACAAAACTCTTCAAAATTTTATTGATTTTTTAGCAGAACTTCCTGAAACTAAATCGAAATTACCATCCTTGAGAACAGCTTCTAAAATTTTATATTTCCGTCAACCAGCACAATTAGAAACTCAATTTAGACCTAACTTAGAGAAAAAAATGAGAGATTTAGTGCTTCCTGGTGAAGAAATTTCCATGTCTGATCCCGATCTCCCGTTTGTTGTCAATCTTTGTGTAAACCTAACTTAAATGTATGTACAGTGCGTATCTTGTTCAAATAATTTTTACAACTGCTCTGTTATAAAATTCAATGATATGTAAAATTGATACAAATTGCATGTAGAATTTCCGAACAATAAATGTAAATTTCCACACTGAAGATATCTCGGTCAGAAAATAATACAAAAATGGATCTCAATAAGGTTATTTTATGCCAAACTTGAAAAATAATTAGAGTGAAAAAGTATAAATTATCAGAATCCCCCCAATCTGATTAATATTTTACTATTTGAAAGTTGGTGTAATTGAGATCAATTGATAATTAATAACGAACTTGAATAATTTACTGGATGAGAGACTAGGATTTTCAACATTTGTAGAAACTAGAAGTGGTAGTGGTAGTGAAACACTACGAGCTTCTTCTGTGTATGACTTCAGCAACATACTTTTTAATGATACCTCAGATACTTACACTGATTCTTTTAGTTTGGAAGTCACAAATAGCATTGTGAATGATGATTTTTCAGTTGCGAGCATTGACCATTCTATTCAGCCAATACATAATTTTTTATTAGAATCCTGCCAAACATATACCCAAATGACACAACTTATCCAAATTATCTGTCAAATCAAAAACAATGGTTAATCATTAACTTCTATCACCCACTACTAATATTGCGACCAAGCATACGCACAATTTACCGAAAAATACATTTACTCCTCTTGAGAACAAAAAGATTTAACTCTTCCCAAATTTAACTGAATCACCAAATATCTCTCTCTTTAACCTAATGTCATCCAAAAAACAAATCAATATCCCACATATTGGGTGTTTCAGATGTCACAAAAGAACATAGATTTTGGCTTATGGAAATAAAAGAAACGAAACGCAAAGTATTTGTCATACTAGTAATCGCTGTCACTAAACATAACTCGATTGCGCACGATTTGGAAATAAAAGTAGAATAAAAAACTAGAAAGATATTAAATTCCTAGTTGAGACAAAAAAAAGAAGGCAGTTTGAACATGACAAAAAAGCTTTTCAAAAAGCCTACAATTTATTTTGCAAAATTAAAACATAAATATTTTACTTAAATAAGTTGATATTTAATCAGATATTTTTTGGACAAACGTTCTGTTTAAATTTAAGTAATGTCAATACATACATATGGAAAATAGTTGTGCAATGTGTTTGGAATGGTACCTAAATGGTAGGGACAATAGGTGTGCAATGGGTTTGTAGTGATATCTAAGTTGAATGATCCATATGTATGTACTTACGTACACTTTTCTATCTCGGTACCTAAGTATGGACATATATGTAATAAAAATAAACGTTTTTAATTTTTTATTTATTTTTTAAAGTCTATAAAGGGGAGCTCATTTGTTGTTCATTTTGTAGGTATGGAGTTGCTTCAACACTGAGCATGTCTAGTTAGACCATAGAGTTTGTGGTATGAACATGTATTTTAGCAGTGTAATTTGATAGATAATATGCTGTTTTCCGTTATATTTTAGTATTCATTACATAACAAAATTGACATGTAATCAAGTTACATGACCACCATACGTATACAATATTACTTTTCTATTTCAATTTTAAAAATTAATACGGGTGCACAAAGTTGTAATTAATTCTAAACATTTTATGAAAATATATATTATCAATTCAAACTGGATAACTCTTAAATTGAAACATTTTTGATATTCCTGTGTTTAGGAGACTACATGCAAAGATATGTATATTGGTGTTTGGCGTTTATGCTGGAACTTTATAATCAATGAATAAAAATTATTTAATTAACTCAAAGAGAGCAACTTGTGAATATGAAGCCATGGAAAATATAAATTAGTCAGGGGGAATCCACCATATTACATATTAATTGTAGGGGAGTCATATATCAGGAAGAGATAAGGCTATGAGTAAGTTAGAATGTAAGAAAACTTTATCCTCTCAGGTTGCATTATAGAAGATGACATTATGCCTCGTGTGGAGATAATGATATTTAAAAATTGGTCTGTTTAGTATTGGAGCCATGAAGTTTGTTAAATACTTGAATTTTGTAGAGTTTACTGCGTTATTAGTGTATCGGACATGGATTTTGTAGATCTTTAAAACACACACACTTTTGTTCTTAACAAGTCTTAAAGTTAATACCTTGGTAGCAGAGACATCAAAATCTTTGAAAATGATATAAAGCAGGAAATTTCATAAAAATATTGACTTGCTAAACTTGTGTATTGTGTCCAAGAATGGTTCTATCTTTTTGAAAGGACATTTCTGTTTTGCTTTTTTCCCTGTCCTTATTTCCTTCAAGTAGTTCATTCTACGCTTGTAATAAACCATGATCCATATTTCTTCAATCAAATTTTTGAGCTGTTTTACGACATTTGGAACACAAAGAGAAAATGTTATTTTTACAAGTCTAGTGATAGAGAGTTTCAAAACATCCAGCGAAATATGTATTCTTACACCTATTTAAATCTCTACGTTATGAGGTTGAAAAATGGTCACCACCAAAATATTGGTTTTGTTGAAATTTTTGAAAAATTTAATTAGATGACTGTGAACAACATCAATTATATCTATGGATTTAACTTACGAACCTATGACACAGTAACAGTTAAAGCCAATCAGAACATGGTTTCAGTTTAAGGACCGAACTTTACCTGAAGGATCAGCCGTACTTTTTACTCCAGGTTTTTTGTTGGCAGCGGCTATGAAATCCACTGACCCTCTTGAACTCAGAATTTTCTCCCAACCTTTTTTATTTTGTGTTTCTCGGGAGCCAATCATCAAACTATCAGCCACAGTTTTAACTCAACATACCCAAGTAATGATAGAATTCATTCGTCTAAAGTCTGTTGTGAGAGTAGGGGTTTCTACTACTAGAAATTTTTTACGATCTTCTTATTCTACCAAAGTCAATGAAGTATCACTCAATTCTTTCAATTCCAACCATAAACTTTACGATCAAGTGAGACCCGATTTCCCTGATGCTGCTGTCGATAAACTCGTTTATGAATTTCTTCAACTTACACCAGGTGTTTCAGAAGTGCTTGAAATAGGAAGTGGAACGGGTAAATTTACAAAAGCGTTAATGGCACGCGGGTTTAATAAAAATGGGAAGTTAAAAGCAGTTGAACCGAGTTCAGGAATGATTGAAAGTTTTAGAAAGAATTTTCCAGGAGGAGAGCCGCAAGTATTTGAAGCCTCAGCCTATGATATGTCAAAGTATGTACCGGACAAAAGTGTAGATGCTGTGGTTATTGCACAAGCTTTCCATTGGTTTGGAAATAAGGAGGCATTGAAAGAAGCAGCTAGAGTGCTCAAGGATGGAGGGAAAGTAGCAATGGTGTGGAATTATGAAGATATTGATGATTTGCCTGAAACAAATTGGCAAGTCAGATTAACAAATTACATTTGGTCTTTTGATAATGATGTACCGCAATATAGAAGAATGATTTGGGAAAAAGCTTTTCATGAAAAGGAAAAATATTTTGAAGTACCATATCAGGAAGACCATGTCAAGACTGTGGTATCAGCTCCAAGAGAAATGTTGTGGCCATATTGGGCATCAAGATCGTATATTACAGCGTTGCCTGAAGAAAAGAAAAATGAAATTAGAAAGCATGTTGAAGAAATCGTCTTCGCTGATAATATACCTCGTTCAGACTTGACTGAAAATGGGGATTTGGTTGTTAGAAGAGCAACTCATATATTGGCTGCAACAAAAATTTAGGCTAAACATGATCTTTGGCATTTATTAATATATATATATATATAAAGCAAAAGCCAATTAGAAATGTGGATTTAAAGAGAAAGAAAGTCTTTTAGCATGTGGATTTAAAGAGAAAAAAAGGTGTAAAATAGGGATAGTTTTATTTATTTTATTTTATTTTATTTTATTTTATTTTATTTTATTTTATTTTATTTTATTTTATTTTATTTTATTTTATTTTATTTTATTTTATTTTATTTTATTTTATTTTATTTTATTTTATTTTATTTTATTTTATTTTATTTTATTTTATTTTATTTTATTTTATTTTATTTTATTTTATTTTATTTTATTTTAT
>JAJMJJ010000009.1:99073-117225 GCA_030568955.1 Geotrichum siamense (nom. inval.) | reverse complement strand
AGATGGAACGATATGCAGCAAATTCACTGCACGCAGCAAGGATGTGTTGAGCAGAAGCTAGCTTACCACATTGACAATTTTGGGTCCTGCTCTTGGACCACAGATATCCATATTTACCCCCTAGAGCACCATGACCAGTACGAAGTTGAACAATCGCACTAAGCATTTTACGGGAAGAAGATTGCATAATATTCGAAAGAGGGTGACACATTCCGTCATAGAGACCAGGCTCAGTGATGGAGCGATAGAATTCCCCTTTAGTACCATTGTTGTAGAGCAAAGCCCATTCCTCTTTAACTTGATGGTGAATCTGATTTTTGATATGTGTATGCACAATGTAGCTGTCTTGAAGTAGCCTTGATTAAAATACTTACGCAACAACAACACACATTTGTTGTGACAAAATATCACATATTGATGTTGTAAAAAAAAATTATCCAAACTGGGTTAGTTAAACAATTTATTCTAATCGTAATGGGTAACATGTGTGTTTAGAGTACAATCTGCAAACTATAATTTTTCTGGTACTGTACACTCTGAAATAGGAGCAAAAAAAAGAAAAAAGACGACGACGACTTCAGAATGGTTTACTAAATTATTAAAGATAAAAACTTCATATAAATTCATTCAAATATTAGTTTTATTATATAAATAACAAGCTGACTAGAAAAAATAAAAATAAAATAAAATTATGGTGGGTGTGAATAGAAAATAAAATGCAAAAAAAATATCACCAGAGAAAAGTTTTTTGTTTGGCGCTATGCCGTTTTAGTGAGAAAGGCAAAAAGAAAAATTTGGCGGACACAGTAGATTAGGTAAGAAATTATACGGTGATATTCTTTTTCCCTTTAAAGAATTGAGAGATTTTGGATTTTATACTGCGGTTGAAGTGACGGTCGGGTGATTGCAAACGGGCGGTTGATGATGATAATGGTAGGTGATGCTGAGATTTGGAAACAGATTGTGGTTGATGTTGTTGTTGTAGATGAGCTTTTAGATTTGGCGATGAACGGGCTTGAATCTTAGATAAGCGACTATTATTCTCAACTAAAGATCGATCTTCAGGAAAAGCCAGCATAAAAGGATTCTGTTCAACCGACGTCACAAAACTAACATTGCTCGTAGTACCATCTGAATACAACGTATCTGATGATGAGAAAACCAACCCATCGCGTCTCAACTTTTCTCTCGTTCCAAAAAACGATTCATTTTCCTTCAAAAACGACGTAACTACATTATTAATATCTGCATAATCTTGTTCCTTCAATTTGTAATCCCAACTCTCAAGATTTTCAAACATTGGTGTAAGTGTTGATGCAGGGGAAACTGGTGGACAATTGTTGCTGCTACAAATACTATTGTTGCTGCTGCTATTGCTGGTGTAGGCCTTAATTCGAGCATTCATAGATTGTCGTTTTCGGGATAAACTCCGTGGTGGGATTTGAGGGCATAGGGAAGGAGTAGAACTTGCAAACCGTTTGTTTGACATAGGAGGTAGACGTAGAGAGGTTGTGTCATTAGGAAGTCGTAAAGATTGTGTGCGTAAAGGTTTTGTCGTATTGTAATAAAACGTTGATGAACTCACTGAATTGGAGTAAGTGAGAGTTGTAGAGTAGCTGTGTACTGATTCTGAGGATGACATTGTTTTGCTTCGTGCCTATAGAAGAGAGAAGAAAAATATGTGAAATAGATTGGGTCTGAATGATTGAATAATAATATGACAAAAATGAGTGACTGATTTCGTAAATGAACGACTACGGGTGTCAATTAAATAAAAGAGTAGGTAAACAGTTGGGATAAACCGCCCGAGCGATGGTGTAAAAGCCAATAGATCAAAATAGAATCAAAATCAAAAAAAAAGTATCGCGAACTAGGAGTAGTGGAAAGAAGATAATTGGAAGAGGAAGAAAAAGATTTTCTAGTTTGAAAATAAATGGACAAAGAAACGATCTTTTAAACTTTTTTTTGGTAGTAGGCTAATAGTACAAATGTACAGTAGCAGAAAAGTACAGTACTCTCCTTTTTTTTTTTTGGTTCTGCTCCGTGGTGTCAAAAGAAATTCCAATGACTAAGCCAGTACAGTACCCAATACATTTTGAATCATCTCCAATTTGACATCGCTGCAGTGTTATCTACAGTTGAATGTATGGTACACATGCAATAAATGTACGCAGTGATGGTATGTGGGACATTGGTCCGATCATGTTGTTCTCTTTTTCGTTAACTACATCATGGCGTCCGGCGGATGTCCATACACACATAGGCTATATGTGCCCACACGTATAGTATGTAGTGCATACATATAGTAGTTTCTTATAGCCCTTCAATACGACAGTAGTTCAAATAGGTAGCTCTCCAATCAACTGTAAACCAAATTGTAATGGACACCCAATGGTAATAAAATAGCATTAATCTGTACACTGCATCAATATTTCTCACTTTTTACAACTCCGAAACCCCAGTTTATTACCAATACTCTTCAATATCGACACTTTTTTCCTCCTTTCCTCTCCTCGTGGTGAACTAATTGTCTGTAATAGTTCATTTGTAACGGTTGCCTGATCTGCCAAAACCAATGTGCTACTCAATTTTTTTTTAACGCTATTTGGTACTGCATTCTCTCTACTATGGCATGGGGACTTCAAACTAGTTGTTGTTGTTTGTTGCTGTCGTATCCTCCCTCCAAAGTTACGGCCGCTATTGCTAGTACTGAATAGTCGTGAAAACTTACGTTTCGTTGTTCGGCAAACTAGGACTGAGGTTGAGGTATTATTACTGTTGTTGTTGTTGCTATATGGACTGGATACTACCAGTTGTGAATGGGAATATGCATGACGTGGGAAACGTTGATGACGATCGTGCTGAGTCAAAGTGGTGGTGGCCATGTTTACTACTGAACGCGGCGATGATATTGTTGACAGACCTGGTTGCATGGTTTGATGGGGGACCTGCGGTACAGGAATTAACGGTGGAATCCGTCTTCGCCTCATGTTACAACTAGTACTATTACTGCTACCAATACTAGCAGTACTAGCAATTAGTAAATCATTAATAGAAAGTGATGTATGATGATTTGATATGGGTTGTGTAGAACACTTGGTCATTATGGTGCTATTGCCCCAACGAACAGCTGATCCAGAATTAAGAGGTAGTGGGCTCAAACATGAGTAATTACGTGAATTGAATGATGATGATGATGATAATGTGGAGAAGGATGCAGATCGCATCGGTGCCAAATCCGATTGAAATGGTGAATCAAGAAACGGATTTTTCGGTTCCTCTACTTGATGTTGTTGTTCAACTTCTTCGCGCTTTTCAAAACCCTTTTTTTCTCCGCATACGTCTTCATGGGGTAATGGTGGCAACGATTTGTTCAATTGTAACCTCGACTTTTTCCTTCTTGGACTAACCAACTTTGGTGTCGAAGCTGATTTCCCCGTATACTGTTGTCGTTCAAATACCGTAACCGATATCCTTTTCCCTTCATCACTACCACTAGCCGTAGGTGGTGACGGAGCTTTCCTTGGTGGTATCGTAAACATATCATTATACGCTTCCTTCTTAGGATAAATACTATTCAATAATGCTGAATGTCGTCTATAAGCATCATCTACCTCAATTTCTGACATATGTGTATTATTATTGTTAAAAATGAAAAAAAGCAATAAAATAAAATAAATATATATATCTTCCACCGATTTTATTTTATAAATATATTTATATATTTGAGAATAAAAAAAAAGAAAAAAGGAAAGAAAAGAAAAAAAAAATCAAACTTTTTTTTAGTATAATTTCTGTTTCTGATTTTATTTCTGAAAATATGGAATTTCCTTTCATCGATCTGAAAGGAAGGTTTCGATGTCATGACAAAAAGGTATAATAAAGTTTAACCATTTACTCTCCATTCCAAATGAAATTTTATCTTAGCTTTTCCAAGGAGATACGTGAAACAAAAGACACATTGATCAATTTACACACAGACACACACAAATTCCACCGATATATGTACCTACGTATGTATATATCCATATTATCTAGATCTGATATTAATAAAGAAAGAAAATCAATAACCCGAACTACTGTCACTGCAGTGCAAACCCTAAAACAAACAGTAATAATACACGACAGAAAGGAATAAACCATCATTATGTCAAGGCATGTTATGTTTGTTTATTTCCCTCTATTATTCACATTGCAAGTACATTACCTTAATATCTTTTATAGATCCAAGGGTCAATTGTTTCAGAACAACACATAAAGGATTTAAAACATTTATCATGTACTCCTACCATATATAGAAAAATAGAAAAAGTAAGATTTCAGGAACGAACAAAAGCCCACAGAAAATTAAAAAAAAAAAAAAAAAAAAAATTGTTCTTTTGATATTCCAGGAAAAATATTTAAATTAATTTCATGTTATTGTCTCTTTACTTGTGTCTACTCCTAGTTATATATGGAATGAATGTTTAGAAGGGAGTGGTTGTCCAAGAATTCAATACCCATAACCAGTATCATTAAATATAATAAACACAAAACCAGGTCTACTAATACATGGTCTAATACTACTCACTAAATAAAATACACCCTATATATCTTAGATGCTACAATATAATGTGATATGACAATAAAAAAAATAAACAGCATTGTTTTTTGTTGTTGTATTTTTTCATTTATTTGTTTAGGCACCATAAATTATCTCGTCTACATTATTAACTGGCGAAGATATAAAGTGGTACCTAGTACCTAAAGTCAGCCGTACTAAAATTTTATTTGGGTGTGGAAAATCTAAAATGAACAAAGCACATTTGATATTGAGTAATATATATAAACCACCTAATCTATTATAACGATATTTAAATACAATGTATGAAGTTGTGCTACTACATGCTTAGGTGAATAAAAGGTATGTATGCATTTTAAATTGCATGTCACGATCGTGGCATGTCTAAAATATTAGTTTCCATATATTATACATGTATTTACTGCAATCACTTCACTATAGTATCATCGGTAGGATATTTTTGTAGGCTTGTCACTTTACAACTATAATAAGTGCTTAAAGAACATACATAGTATATAATAATTCAGTTATACATTCTATACGTACGTACTTTAAAGGACGTCTTGTACCAAGTCTGAGAACGCAAATGTCTTCCAATAGTAGTAATCATACGTCTCCACTAGACTTGCTCACCTACTTCTGTATTTACATGGAGTAAAATATCTATACCGTATATACAAATATATTTGGTAAAAGGAGTAAAGGTGCCAATTTAAATGTAGAGTAGAATTAGGAAGAAAATATAGTACTACCATGTGGATTTTTGGGATAGTTCGGTCTGGAAAGTAATGATTCTTTCACTCTGGTTCCAGAACAATTTCGTTATATCAATACTAGACATACATGCTCATGTGGTGAGAAGCTACTCTATCAAGTACATAAGCTTCCCCAACTTCTGCTGTGAAATCTCATGCTGTATTATACGTTGATGTTGATGAATGTGGTCAAGAGGTATGTATATAGAGAACTATGAAATGGCCAGTAATTACGTGGAGTTTTCTATTCTGTGGTTTCAAAAGATGCAAAAAGAGAATCGTATATACAATATTGTATAACTCAAACCAAAAATAAGAAAAAAGAAACCCCCTTTGCTGTCTTGGAAATCTACGACTACTACTACTAAATTTACGTAAAAGCACAACAAAATCGCTATAAATCTCGTTTATTAGAGCACTCTACACATATGTATGTAAGCATGAATGGTGTGTACATTGCATTTTTACACACCTCGCATATTGCCCAGGTAGAACCAGAGCAACTGAACCGACGCATACAAAGCTTTTCTAGAGAGATATCACCCATCCATTCTTACAATATTCTTTTTATAAATCATTTAGGGATTTGAAATGAAAATAACGAAGTCTCCATGTTGTCCTATCATATTAGGTTTGTATGCTCTAATAGTATATACCTTATTCATACGCAAGGTACATATGTAGCATCAAACATTTACTTCTAGCACCAAAAATAAAAAATCACAAATTTATTATTGTTTATTTCACTGTAGCCTAATGCATAATGAAAAAATGTTGTTGTAAGAAGTGACGATTATATTGAAGTTTGTGATAAACCGTACAGTTGAAAGTGAATTAGAAAATAAAAAATCGTGTATAAATTTTTGGGTTAGGTTTTGACGCCTTCTTAACTCTGTTTTTGGTTCCTGGATTTCAATTTTGTCTTCTTGAAACAATTGAATACATCAGACACGAATATCAACTCTCTCTTTCTGTCTCGTATTACGTACTTGTAATTAGGGTCTTCAGACGCGTCGTGAAATACTATTTATTGAAGACGTACAATCTATAATATTATTGGCTTGTTCTATTTTTATTTTCTGTTTGTATTTAATTTTTGCGGTTTGTTTACGTTTTGTTACTGGTGTCAGGGCATAAACATTATAGAGGTGACATTGAAAAATGGATCTGTTTCTTCCCCGTTCTTATTTTTTTTTGTTAATCTTCTTTGATTACCTCTGGGTTTGTTTTATTGACTATATATGCATATATAATAATAATTGATAATATTCATAATAATAATAATGAACGAAGAACGTGTTGTTGTTAAAAAGGAAAAAGATAAAAAGGATGGTGAAATGCCCGATATCAATGCGGATGAGGTAGCAATTGATAACCTTTCCACTGGTATTTTGACCAGAGGTTCTATCTCTAACGATACAAAGCAACGCGTATTTACGATCGATCCAAACAAATTCATTCCTTTCGATCCATTCAATAACCCAGCACCTTCCAATCCACCTCCATCACATCGACTTTCAGACAACACCAAACCTGCAACCGACGACGATATTCAAACTCTTTTAAATCATTCAAAATTTTTATATCTTGAAACCGAATTTCAAAAACTTACTCCAATTACAAAATTTCTTGAATCACAAAAGTTTTCGTCGACTGAAACAGTTATTTTAAATCGAGTTAGGAAGTTAAATATTCCAAAGTTTGAAGGTGATAAGTTGGAGTATATTTTGTATCCAATGACGAAGGATGGGTTTGATACTTTGGTTAATGTTATTTTGTTGTTGGCGTATCATAATAGTATGAGGATTGAAGCTGAATCGCATTGGAGAAGAGTGGTTTGTAAATTGGCTCAGGCACGTTTGAGTAGTTATCAAAAGGTAATTGAGAAAAGAGTAGGGACACCTGTTGTACTTGAGAACAAATCAGCAAATAGTATTGTAACATCTAATTCTAGTCCTAGAAGAAGTGGTGCGGGTGAGGATGGGTATCAACCATCGTCAGAATTTGATTTCACACCATCGCCACAAAGTGGACATAGTTTTTTTAAGCAGAAATTGACTTCTTCTCCTCAAACTAATGCCAATTATATAGCCAACTCTTACAAATGTTTATTTAACGAAATGCCTGCTATCCCCACTCGAGCCGACCTGAAATACCGGTCCCCATCCAAATCTCGATCTGGGCCTTCCCCATCTCATCACTATTATGTCGGGGCCAACAATCTCATATACCGTAAATCACCATCAGGCAAACTTGTCCCCTTTGGCAATTCAATCGGTGTTAATTCCAGTCCTTCCAAAAAATCCTACTTCCAACCAATAACCACTCCCACAAACTTCAACCTTGGAATCACTCCCACTATAAATAGCACTAATATTAAACCAACCAACTCAGTAAAACCACAGGTCAGCAAAGTAAACAAACCGCCTATAGCAAGAACATTACGAAAATCTGCTTCAATTTCTGCTTTATGCTCCACTTCTTCAAAATCTGATTTGTTCGGTGATATTTTGGATTCTAGTGTACCTCAATTACCACCAGATTGGGGTAAAGTAATGTTGGGTGACCCAATAGATTTTGGTGACTTTGATTTTGGAAACTCAAAGGTATTAGAGAAGAAAAAAAAGGATACTGCAGCACTGGAAATGGAAACTGAACTGTTTGATTGGGATGAACCAACTGGTAATGATAATACTACTTGGGATACTATATTTTGATCATACTACTAATATTTGAGAGTGTTCGAATTTAGGATATTAACTTGAAAAAAACTTGACACTTTGTATTAAATACACCTTATATATAATACACTATATATTTAAGCAGTTTATCAGTTGTACTTATGTTTCGGACAATAATGTTGGAACTTTCCACATACGGGCATTTGCATGATAATGGCATTTTTCAAACTACTGATTTCAACTTCTAGCCTAAATGTATGAATTTGATATAATCTCTAGATAAATTATAGTGATTCAAGTGTCTCTTTAAAAAGACAATACCTTTCAAAATTGGGATGTATATTTTGATACTTAATTTAATTATAACTGCAAAGAAGAAGGCATATTAACAGACTACCTTGAATGCATACTATATTAAATAGTTGAATCGATTTATCTTAATGCGTAATATTGTCTGGCTGAAATCACAAAAAAAAAATTATTACTCAAGTTCCATCTCTGTGAAGTACTAAATCTAGAACGTATTCCAATTACTCAATATGTTAATTTTTTTGAACCTATAATTTCCTATTCTGGGTAAATTTTTTACTTGAAATGGCAAATTATTTTTAAAAAATATCTAAACCTTTTTCTCTTGAAATCTATTTACATAATTTTTGCATGTGTTAATTGTTCCACTGATATCCACAAATTAGTGCGAATATGGACCCACTGATTTCATGATACGCATTCTGCTTATTTCTTTCAAAATGTTATGACTTCAAATATCGTAATATTACATTTTAGATGCCATAAGAAAAAAAAAATTTTATTCATGTTTATATATTCAGAACAATGATTAATGCCATTATGGACAGTTCTAATGACAAAGATGGGTATTAACGTAATATTAAAAGTAGAGCACATGTATGATTTCAGGTTGTCCTTTATTCATATTGTATCAATTTTATTTAGAATAATCGTGATATGGAAGGAGATTCCTGTTACAATGAATGAATTCATGTAACAGATAGTTTTAATACAAGTGATTGCATACTTGATTTTGTGACAAAGAAAAAAAAATATATATTTAAAAAAAAAGTCAGAATTCCTCTAAAATTCATATTATTGCCCACAAGGTACATGTAATAGTGAATATATAAATATTACGGTATTTCCTGAAATTAACTTATGACTGTTTCAGATATATTTGTTTAGAT
This sequence comes from Geotrichum siamense (nom. inval.), assembly GCA_030568955.1. Lineage (NCBI taxonomy): Eukaryota > Fungi > Ascomycota > Dipodascomycetes > Dipodascales > Dipodascaceae > Geotrichum > Geotrichum siamense (nom. inval.). Next base: position 108,029 of record JAJMJJ010000009.1, on the reverse strand, counting down.
ATAATAAGTTCTAGCTGATATTGTCAAAAATATAACATATTTTATTATTATATTTTGAACATATCATCAAAGTTGCACTAAAAATGTCAAGTAATTGGAATAACCAAAATGAACTTTTACTTCCTTTTGAAGTCATTGATAACAACACACACCTAGAAGATCTAGAAACTACTTCGTGTTCAATGTTGCAAGAAGGTATCGCCACTAGTTTGGAAAACAACAATGTTGGTATATTAAATAATGATCCAATAGTTACACTACCATTAGACAAGATCACATCTGACGAATGGATCAATAGTATAGTGGAACAAATATCTGAAGAATACTTGCAAGTGTGGGAAAAGACAATTAGCGACCAGCTGAGTTTTTCTCAATCATGGAAACAACAATTAGCAAATGAAATGACAGCTTCCTGGGAAACAAAAAACAAATGTTGGCAATACAGGGAAGTTTCTTTTATAAGTCACAGATTTTATGGTCCTCAATACTGGTCTAATGAAGAACTTGATCGAATTTCTTGCATTAAAGAATATCAAATATTATTAATAAAATTGCTTAAATGTGATAATTTTGATCCTTCAACGGTTTTTTTTTCTAGTTATGATAAAAGGTTGTGTGAATTTTGGAAAGTTAACTGGGATACGTTGCGTTCGGTTATTGCAGAAATGGTCCGTCTGGGAAACCGTTTGGAATTGGCTAATGTTAATAATCAAAATATTAGGATGTTGTTGGAATATTATATGCAGGAAGTTAAACTGTGGTTTACATCTTTGGGGATGGAAGGTGAGATCACAGATTTCTCACCTAAATCCTCAAATATATGCAATTTGCATCTAACTTCTACTGAAGCAGCAAATACATCTAGGACAGTTCCAAAGCAGCTTAATTCAGTGAATAACTGTGGCACAATTTCATCTTCCGCTAATCAACATGTTACTCAGAAACCACTTCCAGTGCTCTCAATTCCATCTAAAAGTCCTAATCCACAACCAAGTCCATCCACTCGATTCAGCAAGCTACTTTCACCATCTACTCCAGCCAACAAGCTACTTCCACCATCCACTACATTAGCTAGTCCAAAACCATCAGCAGCAATGAAATCACCTCCCAAATCTCGCAAAATTCGAAAAGAAAAACAGAGAGCATCGTCATCATCATCATCATCAACTTCTTCTTCTTCATCACTTCATTCCCATGTTAGCTGCAGCCCACCCAGTTTCCATTATTTCCTTTGGACTTGCTTCCGATACATATGTCTTATTGATTTTTCAAATCTTGACTGTAATTCGGATCAAGATATGTTTTTAAGTATTGAAATGAAAAAGGTTAATGAGGAATATAAAAAAGACATTGCAAAAATTAATTGGACGGAATCAGATAAAACTCGGGCAGCGAAAATGTGTAATCCTGATAATTTTAGTCAATTGAGAAAAGGTATTGAGCATAGTTATAAAGAATGGATAAAACAAAACAATAATAGAAAGACTTATGAGAAAGTAACAAAAAAGATATCAAAGTGAAAGGAAAAGATAAGTTTCAAAGGCTCAGACAACTATTTTATCCTTGCAAACCCAGAATGTGAATCAGTCAAACCAAATTGAAATAAGAAAGTAATCATTCACCTCCTAATAGTCAATACCAGATGAGTTCAAAATTTTCTTAAATGATTTCCAAATCGTCACAAATAGGTACATCTTTATCTAATCCCCAACCTTCAAGTCATTTAATAATTCCACCACCTGGCCTAAGTAGTCAACTGGTGATCAACAATGAAGAAAGTTCTCAATTATATTTCCCAGTTACTGCTCTATCAAATACACAACAAAAACCATGTGTTCCATAAATACTATTGAATTCAAACTCCCAATCACAATATACGAATGGGTACTACCCAGCAACATATACGCCATCTTATTCGCAACCGCAATTATTACCTCTTCCTTTTTTGGTGAATGCATATTCAACTCCTTATACGGAACGCAATGATCCCATTTCTTTTCTTTCTGTTGAGTTCTTTAACGATTCAATTCAAATTGTCAATTTTGGTGATTTATTGTACTTCAATTCTGATATTACAAATTCAAATGCAAGTGACGAAACCTTCAATATTGGTACTACAAATACAAGTTGTTGAGTTTTTTCAAATTGAACCAAACATTTTAAATTCACTGGACTTTGTTAATATCACACATCCTTTAAGCAATAATTGTCCTACGAAAGATTCAAGTAATCTAAATGAGTTAACCTCTATCTCTAAGGAAATATTTTAGACACTATTATGCATAAACCTGCAAGTTGATAAATATAAAAATAGAAAACGCATTTTAGAAATGGTCTTCTATATGTTTTCCAATTACATAAAATAGCATGTATTTATTTATTTATTTATTAACAGAAACTCTACATAATCATACAAAATTTAAAATATATTTGGGCTACAAATTTATTAAACACAATCCTAAAATCTTAAATACTACCTTTGTAGATACTATTTGCTGCCCTTATGCTTTTTGTTCAACTAAGATAATTCAATGACACGAATAGATCACATACATACGTACCTTGATACTTAGATGTATGACACTATTTCCGGTGTAAGTAACAATAAATAATAATTTTAAAGGCTCGAAGTATTATTTTTTGGAATAGCTTTATCAATTCCACAAACATATAACTTTATCAACTTCTCATAGTCTTCCCGAATGGTTTCCTCTATTTGCTTATTAGCTAATGGAGGAAGTTTATCCATGTTACATGGAACCTTAAAATTTTCAAAATCTCCTGCTGCTTCATCAACAAATTTATTGATTTCTTCCTCAGACCAAACTCGTTTAGTTTCCAAAAGTTTCCCAAATCCTGCTTCTTCCAAAAAGACTTTTTGTATTCGAATTGGGGTGAACGATGGTCCCATTAAAGTACTTATTCTTTTAAATCTAGCTTCATAATCTTCTTCAACAGCCTTCTTAAGTTTTTCTCTTTCAAATAATGTCAACTTATCATTTCTCTTTTTAATAGTCCTGAGATATCTCATTTGAATTGCTTGAGTAGTATGTCTCCCGTTGATAAACTCAGTCACTTCATGCCATTTTAAGTTTCCATATTCTCGAAGAAAAGCAATTTTATCGTCGTCACTCTTGGTCCATTTATGAATAGCTTTTGAATTTTCACATCTTGCAATATCAGGATTTTTAATAATTGGGATTCTTTCTTTCTTAGGGACTCTTTCTTTTTTAGGGATTCTAGCAAAGCTAGGATAATGAGTGAAACGAATATAAGAATTTTCCCAATACGTTGGTGTTACTGAAGGAGAAAAGCCTTCAGGGTGATGTGACTTATAGTGCCAATTTCCCTCCCCTGGATAAAATTTGATATCTGAATTAGAAGAATTATTCTGAACATCATGATGAAAAGATGTTTGATTTGATAGAATTTCTGGTTGTTGACGATGAATAGTAGAATATTTTTGGCGTTTACAATCGGGGCCAAAGTTTTGTTGAGCATGATGGCTGATAGAATTTTTACTTATATTTCCAGTGATAGCACGACTAAACAGCTTCGTCGAATTTCTTTCATTGCACCAAGTATGCTTAGTCTTATCGCCGTACATGATTAGGTTTCCTCGACTGTACAGTTGTTTTAGACTTGGTAGTGGCGAAGAAAGTGGCTGTGGAATAGCATTGGAATCCAAAGATGCTTTTGTAGTTATCTGTGGAATGATAATTGGTAATTGTTTAGAATCTTCTGTACTTTCTGTAGAATGCGGACACTGTGTAGAAGGTTCACCAGTTTCTTTGGTTTCTGCAACTTTCATAGCAATCTCAATCAGGGCCCTAGTGTTATTATTATGCTGCGGTCTTTGCTTATCATCACGAGATGTATTGGGGGCCAAAATATCAGACCTCAACTTGGAGGAATGCTTTTTACTGCGACCCATGGAAACAAGAATCTTGACTTAAGTAATGATAATGACAGTAATGACAAATAGGATGTCGTGTACGCTGACTATAAAAAAAATAAGAAGAAAAGTATTTGAAGCTATACACCAATGCACAAGTAGGAAATTTCATAGATTTTGACTAAAATTTCTAGGGTCTCACTATAAGGCTGCTATAATTATCTAAATTTTTTCTGAGTGGAGTCGTTGCTGTAATGAACCGCTTAATTTGTCGAGACACAAATACCAAATAGGCAATTTTATTCTTTATGGAAATTCAGCACCGTAGTCAAAACAGAAATTTTTATTTTTCCTGGTAATTTTTGTAACCAGTAAAGGAAGGAAACATAAATTATGTTGGATAAAAATGTGTTTTTTTGTCTATCAGTGAAATGTATCTGGTTCTATTCACGATCTTAGCTGTTCATATCAGTGTGGATGAACAGCAGTGGTCGTATTGACATTTATATGAATTTAGCTACGTAGAAGATACATACCCACTATACATAAAATCTTCAAATATTGGCATTTCTAGTGTACTTACATGTGTATACATTAAATCAAATGTTACAAATATATGCGTACTATGACAATCTATCGTCATGCTAAAATGTCACTAAATGCAACTGAAGGAGAGTGAAGTATTTTGGAAACCCAGAATCACGTACACGGTGGCCTTAACTTGTGTTCAGGGCTTTAGTCCCATTGCCGATGTCGTTAATAAAATAATATTGAGATTGACATTATGGAAAAACAGCAGAACATGCACAGAAATAATATATTGCAGATAAATCAAAGAGAAGTGCTGCTAATTGACCGCATATTATGTAGTATGAACCAGACGTCTATCCAACTCTACGATAGAACACACTTCAGTACGTGTTTTGTGTGTGTGGAAAAACCTTCCCAAAAAAGTTATTTTAGAAGGAGGGTAAACAGAAAATAACGTATTGACCCTGTTGACTCCAAACAGGAAACTTTTTTATTTTAAATTTTTGCTGCGACAAAATAACCCTTGGATATTCCATTGGTCTACAATTGGACATTATGGACAATTCAAAGTTATTGATGACCAGTTTGGCAATTTCGCCATTGCTTTTTTTTGCATTTAAATGGGCTATCAAGAAGCTCCAAGTTTTGCTGATTTATCCTTCTTATCAGCCAGCTGGATCAAGAACTGATGTCGATAAGCCAAGTGATTATGGTATGCCATTCGAAGAGGAATTTGTCTCTACTGTCGATGGTGTAAAGGTCCATATTTATACGATGCTAGTATGCATAACTTCCAAAACAAACCCAAAAATGAAGAAATTGTTGAACCTAACAGCGAGTATAGCACGATTCAAAAGACCCTGAATATACTGGCAAGACAGTTTTGATGCTCGGGCCCAATGCCGGAAATATGGTATGCATGGTACATGTGGTTTTAATTGCTCTCTTAATAACAATTACTAACAATATTTAGGGTCATAGTCTTCCTATCGCTCGAGTCTTTCACGACAAGATGAAATACAATGTGTATGTTGTTGATTTGTTTCCGCTACAATTTGAATTGTATCAGTGTATTAACTTAAAGGTAGAGTAACTTATTCGTATCGAGGATATGGACTTTCCACTGGAACACCAAGTGAAATCGGAATCAAGATGGATTCTCAATATATTCTTCGGTACTTACGTGACCATCCAGTAATCAAGAAAACAACACTCACATTATATGGACGGTCCTTAGGAGGTGCAGTTGCAATCTATCTTGCAACCCTTCCTGAAGCACAATCATTTGTCAAAGGCATTATTCTCGAAAATACATTTCTTAGTATTGTTAAGCTTGTCCCAGTTGTTCTACCAATTTTCAAAGTTTTCACTCCAATGCTGGACCAAATATGGGCTTCCGAAGAAACAATCAAAGATATTCCAACTGATATCCCTATGCTTTTTCTTGCTGGTGCAAGAGATGAGTTAGTTCCACCTTCTCATTTCAAAGATTTATTTCAATTGGCGCCTGTACAGAATAAAATGTATAAGATTTTGCCTAATGGTACACATAATGATACAGTTATCCAAGAAGATTATTGGGATTATGTCTATGAATTTATGTTGAGATTAGTTGAGCCGATTGAAGCTGAATCAAAGGAAGAGTTAAATGACGACGATATAGAAGTTTTGTTACAAATGGCGGAAACTGAATATGAGGAACAGCTTTTGATTAATAACTCCACTGAATTGAACTAGTAAATCCTTTTATTGGAATTAAGACTCAATTGATATAACAAAACTAACTTCCAATGTTACAATCACCAGTGAAAACTTTTCTTATGGAAAGCTGGGTAGCTCGATACATATTTGGCAATTTTGCAACTAAATTTTCTAGGTCAATTAATCTGTTACATTTGATATAGCTTATAATCTAGATTTAACGACATTTAATTCTTAAATATTTGAATGCATAATTTGATACCTCTCTACCATCTCTTAATACTGAAGTTGAATTGTGACCCAATTTATAACTTCCTAACCTTGGAATTTATATATTAGCATAGATGAATTTCCAATACATTTGTTTTTGATATTTTTTCTGATCACTATTGTATGTACAAATAATATGTGAAGCTCTGTCATTTGCGACATTAACTTACGTTCCATCTTTTATATTCTAATTTTTTGACCTATTTTTTTTTACTAAATATACACTTGCGCTAATTACAATTCAATTACAATTTTAAATAAAATTATAGATAGATACACACTGATCACACCTATACATCCTATATCTCTACACATTCTGACACTACGGTTAATAATTAAAGAGCACGTTAAATATTCTGCTCATTTAATTGAAGAAAAACAAAATTAACTATGATCTACAATACGCTTTAATAAATTTAGACAAAGCACATACATATATAGGTAGGTGTATACTCGTCACTACTACTTGAAATGTGGAGTTTTGGTTTTGTTCAACTGTTTTTTACTTCACCATAGTATTAAGTTATGTATCCACGACGCCTAGCCTTAAACGGGTAATTTCAACGTGTCAGGAGAAAAAAAAAATAATTAATTTTTTTTTTTTGGGAAAAGAAAAATAAAACGCGTTGAACAACAAAAATAATTCTTTCTTTTTCTCCTCTTTTGATTAATCAAACCACTTATTAATTTAATTCTATCAATATGGGGATTCACGGTGAGTGTATTTGAAAGTGATGATTGTGAGTTGATGGACTAACGATAAAAATAGGATTGTATAAATTGATTTCGGATAATGCTGCCACGGCAATTGCTACAAGAGAGTTCAAGAATTTGGTTGGTCGGAAAGTGGCTATTGTAAGTATTGGTCGATTCTTCAGGTGGATTTTCTAATCACTAACAATATTTATAGGATGCGTATGTGATTGGATGATTGATTGTTTTGTTTTGTGTTATGCTAATGGTTTTGATATAAGATCGATGTCTCTGTACCAGTTTCTTATTGCAGTGCGCCAACAAGATGGACAACAATTGACAGATGATTCAGGTGAAACTACATCACATTTAATTGGTATTTTCTATCGTACACTTAAAATCATTGATAATGGAATTAAGCCTGTTTATGTCTTTGACGGAAAGCCACCAGAGATGAAAGGTGGTGAACTTGCTAAGCGATTAGAACAGCGGGAGAAGGCACTGAAAAGTGCTGAAGAGTTGAAAGAGACGGGTACAGCAGAAGAAGTGAGTAAGTTTGAACGGAGAACTGTAAAGGTTACGAGACAACAGAATGATGAGGCTAAAAAGTTGTTGAAATTGATGGGAATTCCTTACGTAGATGCTCCGGGTGAAGCTGAAGCACAGTGCGCGGTATTGGCAAAAGCAGGTAAAGTTTTTGCAGCGGCATCAGAAGATATGGATACATTGACGTTTGGAACATCTACCTTATTGAGACATTTGACAGCGGCGGAATCTAGGGGATTGCCAATTACCGAAATCACGTTAGAAACTGTACTAAAGTCTTTGGAGTTGTCACAAGATGAATTTATTGACCTTTGTATTCTTCTAGGATGTGATTACTGTGATAGTATTCGTGGAATTGGCCCAGCTACAGGACTTAAGTTGATCAAAGAGCATCGTACACTTGAAAAAATTATTGAATTTATTGAATCTAAGCCCGAATCGAAATATAAGATTCCTGAAGAATGGCCCTTTGCAGAAGCTCGTAAACTATTTCAATCGCCAGATGTTACCGATCCTAAAGAAGTAGAGTTGAAATGGGAACAACCAAACATTGATGGGTTAATCGATTTTCTATGCAAGGAAAAAGGCTTTGCTGAAGATAGAGTCAGGAAGGCTGCTGAAAAGTTGACAAAACATAACAAGGCTGCTCCACAGGGTCGATTGGACAATTTTTTCAAGGTCAAGCCCAAAACAGGTGTGGATTTGGCGACAGCGAACAAAAGGAAGAAGGCAGCTATGGAAGCTGAGAAATCTAAAAAGAAAATTAAAGTTGGTCGAAGACGATAATTCAATTATAAAACATCGTAGAAACAAATGGAATTTGTATGTTGTATTGTGTATATATATCGACATTCAATGATTTCAAAAATAATGGTCAAGTCCCAAGTCCCAAATATTTAGAGAAACATTTTTCTTTCTCTTTCACCACACACTTCCCCCCCCACATCGCTCGACAACATCAATATGTATAGACTTACTACTCAAGTACTTCGTCTGTCTCGACATTATTCAGCAGCAGCAGCACCACCACCCGCGAAGCCGAAGGTAAATTTCCCCCAAATTCCATAAAAAGAAAACTAAAAATCCACTGACACCCTCTCCTTCTACAGTTAGTTCTTTCCGACATTGGTATTCCTGTCGGTAAAGTTACCGCAATTGCGCTATTCACCTACTTCTCACTACATGCAGCATGGTACAGTCTCGAAATTGAAGCTGTCAAACAACAAAGTGAACGTGAGTGCTTACTCCCCTTAATAACGATCTTTCAACAATGATATATGAAAAGGCAAAAAAAAAAAAAAAAAAAAAAAAAAAAAAAAA
>JAJMJJ010000009.1:0-98973 GCA_030568955.1 Geotrichum siamense (nom. inval.) | reverse complement strand
TAGATGTAGTGAAAGTAGAAAAAGAAGTACAGGAACAAAATAAAACTAAGACGAAAGGATGGTTTTGGAAATAATAGTATTATTGATCAGAAGGAAAGATCATGGCTGGATGATTGTTGCAATTTTTAGAATATAGAAAGAAATAATACTAATAATATGAAGAACTCTTTCGATTTTATTTATACTATTGGTAAGGATGTCGTCATCTTCATAATAATTATAATAGTTTTTTTTATTGATCGATATTGATATGGCTGAATAAAGGAATATGATGTAGAGGGGGAGAAAACGAGGAGATAAAATTTTGCATCAACTTTGAATGTGATGAAACAAAGTTGTAGCTCTGATATAAAACATAGATACAGAAGTATTGAATGAAATTCATCACTATATTGATTTTCCTAAATCCAATAACCGATATCTATAAAAAAACACAAAATCTAATATATATTTCTATCAACAAAATGCATATGGTATACATACATAAATTTTAAACAAAAAACAAAACTGGATTAGTTGTCTATAAAGTTGTTCAACTATAATCCTCATCTTCAGATCCCAAATATTGGGCATAATCATCTGCAGATGCAAATACAGGCAAATCCTTGAGTTTTTGTTTCTTCGACTTCTTCTTTTTAGGTTTCTCTTCTTCTTCTTCTTCCTCCTCCTCGTCATCATTTGAATCAAATGAACGTTTGTTTCCTGCTTGTTCTAATTCTTTCTCGAAAAGTGCTTCAAGTTCTTTTTCATCAGCAGATTCGGTTTGATCGAGTTCTATTTCTTCATCGCTACCAATGATACTTTCTTCATCATCAATTCCGATATCATCATTATCATCATCCTCATCACTGACAACAGGTTTTCCGTCATATTCCTTAGAAGCACTCACATCCTCATCCTCATCTTCAGATACATTTCCTTCTTCATCATCATAATCTGACAAATCACTCATGCTTAAATCATCATCATCCTCTTCTTCAATATCAGGTCTACTTTTAACCAAGGCTTGCCATACTTCTTCTTCCTCATCAACATCTTCCTTATCCTTTACCTTCTCTGACTTAGGTTTTTGATTTCGAGACGAGAAATAATTATAAAAGAAACGTTCACCTACATCCACATCATTGATGTTCACATTAGCCCAATCTCTGCTGTTAATTGGTGCAGCATTCTTAACACCAACAGCACCAATTGCCAAACCTGTAGTGATAGATCCAGACAGTGGTTGCATGATACTACTACCGTGAACCTCATCTTTATTTTGCTTTGGATTCTTATAAACAAATTTATCCAAAAAGTGTGATAATGTATGGAGTGTCAGATCTGGTTGTGTGATTTGATTGTTTTTATCAGCTTGTTCTAATCCTGCCAAATGTCGTGCATAGAGGGAAACTGTTGGATGGAAATGCCTTAAAAGTGGTTCCAATTCCCATAATTTAGAATTCCCAGCATTTGCAAACACAGGATCTCGCTTTTTACCATCGTAATCCTTAGTTTCTTTATCGGAACCAGTGACTTCAGGAGTTGTAGTGACGATAAGTTCTCTAATTTTAGAAGTAATTTTAGTAAGTTCGTATAGTAAGTATATCACACCAGTTACAACACCAATATTCAACCAATGGGTTGATACTTGCACCATTCTCTTGCAGAATGCTTTGACTCTATCAATATTTGTGTCTTGTTTAATGGCCTTAAACAATAAATTTAAGTAGAGTCGTAACTTGGAACTGTTTGAAAGTCGAGGATCAAATAAACTTTCATACAAAGTCTTGTAGAACCTATCATTAAGACCAGCATCATTTCTGGAAATTTGGAAGAGAAGTAAAAGTGCTTGAACACTAGTATTAAAATTAGCCGAATGTGTAACTCGATACAGAGTATCAAGATGAGATAATAATAAATCTTTTGGCAATTCCGAAAATGGGAAAGCACGATTCATACCAGTTAAAATAGCTGAGGTCAATTTTGCACTTTCTTCCTCAGCAATGATTTGACTAGTCTTTTTCACTTGTCTCTCACCTCCCTTAGCACCCTTATTACCTTTATTCTTCCACCTGGGCTTTTTAACCTTTTGGGGTTCTTCTTTTGGTCCTTCTTTTTCATTCTTCCATTCTGCCAACAATTTTTCAAACAATGATAAATAAGTTCTCATAAGTCCATTAGCAACTTCAACTTCCTTGCTTGTCAAAATAGTTTGGTTGATTGTAATTACCGAGTAGTACCTGGAATGATAATCAGAACCAGGTCTAAACAATAATTCGGAAATAGCATTAACGACAATATTTTTCATAGCAGGGTGTGCATGTTCAATTTGCAATAAAAGATAAGAAACTTTAGAAGCAACTTTCTTGTCTGAATCACCTAGCTTATTGACACCAAGGCGTAATAAATTTGCTTCTTGTTCAGGTTTAGTTTTCAAAAGATCAAAAATGTGCAAAATTGCGTTCGATCTAACATGAGGAACTGTGTCATGAGAAAGTACCTGTAATGAAAGTTAGTATGATAACGATATAATAAAAATGAAACACGACAATAAATAAGAGAACATACCTCAAGAATCTGAATTAAAGAGAAAAAATACTGTTTCAGCCAATCTTCGAATGCCCAAACAATCAGCCATTCTGGAGAACTAAAAGCAGAAAGATCAGGTTGATTCTTGAACCATCTAAGTTTTCTATCGGGAATAACACCACCTTGAACAAACATATCTTTCAAAGAAGCGATACTCTGTAGTGCACTACCTCTTGACTTCTTCTTGCAAAGAGCTAATAATGAAGTCAAATACTTGACCGAATGCAAAGGAGATTCTTGAATTAACAATGAATAGGCACCAATCTTATCTGACAAAGTACCAGCTGTTAACAATTGATTCAAGAATTGTTTCTGAGAATTTGATTTATTATTTTCATGTGTAAATAGCTCGTTTTCTTTTGCTAAAAGATTTTTAGCCTTAGTATACAATCTTTCTAACATAACATCTGAGAGCTCATCCTCAGGCTTTTTAGTAATTTCTGGGAAATCTTCAGTATTGTACCAATCTGACCGAGGGGAAACAATTAATTCATTGTTATTATGTTTAGCATTGAATACCGTATTGGTTTGTTCGAGTGTACCAATTTCACCCATAATTTCGCTAATATCATTAGATGTAGAAGTATTGAACTGACTTTTAGTATCAAATTCTTCTCGGGTTTTATTAGATTTCTTGTCTCGTGTAGTTTTTTCCACTGTTGAATCAATAGTATCCTTGCTCTTTTTGTCTCTTTTGTTATCTTTCTTTTCATCATTCTTCTCAATTGTTTTAGGTTCAGTTTTCTTCTTATCGGCTTTAGAACCTTTATCAAGAGGTTGAGCGTCATTGTCATCATCATCGATTGTAATTTTTTCCAAACTTCCATCTAATCCCAGAGAATTCATAAATTTCGACACATCATCATTCAAAGATTTCGATTGTCCGGTAGTTGATTCAGAAACTATAACTGATCCTTCATCTGATTCGAAACCTACTAAATCGAGATCAGCTTCATCACCTCCCAAATTTTTGATCTCTCTTAAAAGAATATTCTTATCGTCAGGCTTCTGAGAGCCTTTACTTTTAGATTTAACATCTTTTTTCTGTTGACCCTTAGCTTGTGGTTCCTTATTGTTATGTTTTACTTCTTTCTTATTCTTATTATTCCCTTTACCGGCAGAAGACTTATTTTTTCCTCCATCTTTCGATCCACTCTTTTCTGATTCAAGTTTCTTTTTGATTTTATCGCCAAGTTTCGATAGAGCTGATTGGCTCGGTAGAGTGTCGCTCATTTTGTCTCTAATTTTGTTCTCTGCTTGAAGAAAATCACGGAAAAAGTGTCAAACTTTTTGCAAACATTTGAAAGAAAGAGAATACCATTCTAGTAGTTGGGAACTACAAAATTTTTTTAGAACTGTGTAAATCATGGTCTGGAAAAAAAGATAATGGGCTGGGACATAATTATGTAATTGAGCTATGGGAAGTAACACATCACAGTGCATAATAGGAATAAGTTTAATGTGTATCGTGCTGAATTTATTCCTATATACATTGGTACATAATTACATACATATATACATCCATACATATGTAGAAGATATATTGTTAATAACTTCGAGGATGAAATTACTAACAGTCAACTATTCAATCTTTAATGGGGTAACAACAGCCTACTTGTAGGTGTTTAGTGCTTTTTCCCGGAACAGTTTGCTTGATGCCAGGTTTGAACCGAGCTATATTGCCCTGTTGCGTTTATTAATGGGATTGAAGTATACAGGGAAAGTAGTGCTGGAGTACGTGGTTTATATAAAACAAACATCAAGGTGGTTGGATTAGAAGACTTCAATCATTCACTTACACGTGGTTATTGCGAATTGAAGATGTTAATTTGAGGAATTTATTGTTGCTCACCATCGGTGGAGAGGAAGATTAATATACCCAGGTATATGCACTATCCCAACCTACATACATATGCAGCAAAACATACACATGTAGCTACATATGTATCATTCTATGGTGATAACGCTGATGATGAAATTGTTCCCTTCACAGAAAGTTCACAGCACTGCGTTCTCATTGACCTGTGTGCCGCGATATAAAAACGGGTGGTCTTCATCCAAGTTAATGCGACCCGATTTTTTCGCGGCCAAAGAAATAAGGTTTATTTTTCCTATTTGGGTTGCAAAATTGATTTTACATAATAATATCAGACCAATCAAAATGCTTAAATTTTAATTTCCAGAAGACATCTCGAAAACTCAGTCTGCCCTATAAGAACCGTCCCTCGCGTATATTGGCCCCTACCTTTATTTGGGGTTAGGGTATATGCGATGACAGATATAATTCGACAAAATCTTCTGCTCCGTTCTTTCTCTTCTTCTTTTTTTTTCTCCATCCACTTTTTCTCCAGAGATAGATAAAAATGGCTCTCTTCCCTTCTGCTTCTTCCATCAAGGCTTCTTTCGATCCTAACGGATCCCGTCAATCTGTCGCTTCCAACTACTGGATCGGCTCTACTCTCGACGATGCTAAGGATAAGGCTGTCGAACTCACCCACGAGGCTGAGGCCGAACTTAAGAAGGCTTCTCAAGCCGTCAAGACTGCTGTTAAGCCTATTGAGCTTTACTCTCCTGAATTCTATGCTGCCTGTACTATCGGTGGTATCTTCGGTATGTAATAATCATGTTTTTTTTCATCAAATTTGGGTTAGAATTGGGATGTTTGATAAGATTAATTACGTGTTTAATTATTGATTGTGGATTCAATTGAATGCATTATTGAATCTATCTTTCGGTGTTCGTGTTATGAAGTTGTTTTTTGCATCTATGGGCGTTGCTTTTGCGACATTGTATTGATAGTTGTCTACATTTACATTCTCAATTTTCTCCTAAAAGCAACCAATTATATTGCTCATTTTTAATTCTAACTTTTTTTTTAGCTTGTGGTCCTACCCATGCTGCTGTCACTCCTCTTGATCTCGTCAAGTGCCGTAGACAAGTAAACCCCTCTCTCTACACTGGTAACTTCCAAGCTTGGAAATCTATCATTGCTACAGAAGGTTTCGGTGGTATTTTCACTGGTTTCGGTGCTACCCTTATTGGTTACTCTTTCCAAGGTGCTGGTAAGTACGGTTTCTACGAACTCTTCAAGAAGACCTACTCCGACATTGTTGGTGAGGAAACTGCTCACACTTACAGAACCTTCGTTTACCTTGCTGCTTCTGCTTCTGCTGAGTTCATTGCTGATGTCCTCCTTTGTCCTTGGGAAGCCATTAAGGTCAAGACTCAAACTACCATTCCTCCTTTTGCTTCCAGCGTTTTCGATGGTTACAAGAAGCTTACTGCTGCTGAAGGTTTTGGTTCTCTCTACAAGGGTCTTTCTCCTCTTTGGGCTCGTCAAATTCCTTACACCATGGTTAAGTTTGCTTCTTTCGAGAAGACTGTTGAAATCATCTACTCCAAGCTTCCTTACTCTAAGGAAGAGTACTCTCTTCTTGCTCAAACTGGTGTTTCCTTCCTTGGTGGTTACATTGCTGGTGTTTTCTGTGCAGTTGTTTCTCACCCTGCTGATGTCATGGTTTCTAAGATTAACGCTGAGAAGCTTCCTAGTGAATCTACTGGACAAGCTGTTAGCCGTATCTACTCTAAGATCGGTTTCGGTGGTCTCTGGAACGGTCTCCCTGTCCGTATTGTCATGATTGGTACTCTTACTGGTCTTCAATGGCTTCTTTATGACTCTTTCAAGGCTTACGTTGGTCTCCCCACCACTGGTGCTAAGAAATAAGTTAATGAAAGTAATTTCAAGTAGTCTAATAATTTTTGAAAATTTAAGGATTGTTGTTATTTTTCCTTGTGCCAGTGATAACAAAGTTTTGTAGATTAGCTTGTGATAGTGGTTATCATATTATTTGAGTTAATTTTAAAAATCTAGATTACCCTTGGATTAGAACCAAGAACAAATTATCAGAAACAAATTAAAATTACAAAATGTTCTTTTTTTATTATTATTTTCTGAAATATTAGTATGCGGGCATGTTAAACTCTACACAATCAGATTAAAGTCATATATATGTATAAAATGGATATACTAAAGTAAAAATAAAATGATCACAAAAAAAAAAGCCATTATATAATAATTAATAATAATAACTATTTTTCTGTACTCCCATATAAATAAAGCCAATAAAAAAATTACATATATATAGTTACTTTTTTTTTTTTGCTATGTTGTTTATGTAATTTTAGGTAAGGATTTAATTAATTAATCAATTAATCATTCTGTTTAGAGTCCCATATGTTTACTTACGTATGTGCGTGTTTTGTACTTTAGCACTTAAAGTAGTTACAAGTACATCCACAATGTATTTATATAAAAGAAGACTGTGTTTGTGATTTGCCTGATACAGGCTTTCGCGGTCACATTTCTCACTGTGCGTTTGATAATTCTGCATTTAGTAGCGGCCAGGGTTAAATTTTTCGGATCGGTTACTCTTAACCGATGCACGTGCAATGGGAAAACCTGTTCATCCGTCGCGGGCGATCTCATTACGCCCAGATGTGGAGGGTTACTAAAGCTTTTGTGTGTTAGGATTATATGATTTTACATATAAGCAAAATGTTTTGGGTTAACTCATATTGAGCTTGAGCAATTAAAATATTTATATAAAGGAAGCTTGTGTTGTACTTTGCCTGCTGCAGGCCTTCGGGATTACATTTCTCACTGTGCGTTTTGTTGTTTTTCTGTGTTTCGCTCATCCGTCGCGGGCAATCTCATTACGCCCAGATGTGGAGGGTTACCCTTCCCAGGGGAAAAACCATTACAAACCGACTCGGGACCGGCTCGAACCCGAGACTCCACTCAATTGTGCGCGAGCAGCTACCGACAAGACCCCTGTGGTCTGGGTTAATTGTGCGCGAGCAGCCTCATAAATTCAATGTTTACACCTTAATCAAGACCTAAGTTGTCATAAAAACAAAAGCCTATTATTATTGTTATATATGACAAATTAAAAACTTAAATTAAAGCAGTTCCTCGTGGCCCAATGGCAAGGCGTTCGCCTACGATCATTTGGTTACTAGCGAAAGATTCCAGGTTCGACCCCTGGCGGGGAAGCTTTTTTTTTTGTAAAACTCCCCTAATAAAAGGGAACGTTAAAAAACTGACGGATTGATAACCACTGGAAGTAATACAAAATTTTGATATGTGACGAATAGGTTAGAACAAACTTCCCGCAGTAAAACGTCCCTATTTTATGTTTTAAATATTGATTTTCTATGAGCAAAATTTTAATAAATAACCGCAAGTTATTTTGTTTCCGATTATATTTTTAAAATGTCAAGTCATCAAAATGTAATATGTCTATTCAGTCAAATCAACTACCGTTGATCATACAATTTCCTAATGAAAATGGATTATCGATGCATGTGTCTTCCATTGATGAAGAAGTTGATGATAGGAACGCAATGGTGACTACAATTTTGAAAGGTTAATAATATCGGATGATTAATTTGTTATGTAATCAACTTTATATATTTAGCTCTACTATGCTGTTGATTATAAAATTTTAAATTCTTTTATGTATAAAAACTTATAAACAGAATAATAATTATTAATAAAACTTTTGTATGGTAAAAAATTTGAGCATTATATGTTTTAATATAAAAGTAAAATCCTTGGGGGTCAGCTCATCCAATTGAAAAAAAAAAAAAAAAAAAAAAAAAAAAAATTCCAAAAAAACAACAAACGTACAATGACAAAAGTGACTTTAAAATGCCTGTAGCAGGCAAAACACAACACAGTCTTCTTTTTACTTTAGTATTCATTTTATATTTACTTATAAGAATGATTATTGATTATTATCTGAAAAAAAATACATAATTTTAGTATGAAGTGCCGCCAGGTAGTATGGAGCGACACTAAGAAAATTTAATAGACAAAAATAAAATTTTGTTTCAAAAAAAAAAAGTTTCACAAAATAAACAGGGTTAGGTAATTCATAAAAAATTATTCTCTACTACTACATATGAATACATGTGATGATTTCCATAGCAAATACCAAAGTTTACGTAAGGAAGAAACTTTAATACGTCACTTTTACAAAAAAAAAAAATAATAATAATAATAATAATAAATCTGATTAAAGTCCTATATAAAATCTTATGAATAAAAAAAAAAAAAAAAAAAAAAAAACTTTTACAAAAAAATAAAGCATAATATCTAAGAATCGGCACAAAAAAATTAATTTAAAAGTACCTTTAACTCTAAGTCTATATACTTTCAAGTTTTGCTTTAAATCTAATCAAGTTAACTTGGCCTAGTTGGTCAAGTGAAAAAAGGTCCCTTGGCCCAGTTGGTTAAGGCGTGGTGCTAATAACGTGATTCGCGGTATACGCCAAGATCAGCAGTTCGATCCTGCTAGGGACCATATATATATATATTTTTTTTTTTTTTGTAGTTGTTATTATCTTACAATGTTAAATGACAAGTGAATTCAACCATTGAGATCGATAGTTCTTCTTAACCCCTATTTACAATTAATAACACTACTCGTATATATCAACCGAATTCTAAAGTCAGATGGATTATAAGGCAAATGGGCCGTTCGTTTAACGGTATATATTTATATATTATTATATTGTTTATTTCCATGTATCGGAAACTGGTTTGCTACCAATAGGTATATACACAAAACAAAGCAGTCCCTTCAGATTGATTTCCCACTATCATATATATATATATATATATATTTTTCTAGTTCGCTAGGGGGTATTATTTTTTAGCTCAATATACTTGTCGGTAGGTTGATTCATACCTTTTTTTTTTTTAAGATCGGTATTTGTCAAGCTTCGTACTCATTTCTTTTTTTGCCAGTAACATAACTTAGTTCATTATTACAATCGTGGTCAGAATCCCTACATAAACATACAAAAAAGAATACATTTCTGAATATTATTTAACTTAGTCGACCAAGAGTACTGCTAGTACGTTCATATGCATATAAATTGAAGTTAAGTATTTCGATTGTTAGAAATGAATAACAGTGGTAGAACAGCAGAGTAACTTTTTGTAATTCTCAAAAGGTCTTCATATATTATATTTTATTTTAGTACATACTTTTGCTTTATTTTTTTTTTTTTTTTTTTTTTTTTTTTTTTTTTTTTTTTTTTTTTGAACTTATGATATATAGTATTTTATTCTGCCTGTATGTGGACTTAAAACAGAATTATTTACTCTTCCAACTTAGAAAGATCAACTTCTTCCTCTTCTCCGCGGTAGAAGTAAGGCTTGGTGACAGTTTCATGATAAGGTGCCTTGCTGGTCCTGTTAACGTTTTGTGAAGTAACCTTGGAGAAGTAGTTCTTGTAAATATCACCATCATAGTTACCAATAGGAGCGTTAATGAAGAAATCAGAGAGGTTGAAAGCATCAGTTAATGGAATAGCTTGTTCTCTAACCTTATGGCAGTATTCATCAACTAATTTGGTGACTTGCTTAGTGTCAGCAGGAGTCAAATAACCAGAACTAAGGAAGAGACCAGAATCAAGTTCCATAGACCACAGAGTGAAAAGAAGTGCGACATCAAGAAGAACGGGTTTAATATCAGGAGTAGAGAGGACTGGATTGTTAATTTTGTGGAAGAAGGACTTGATAAGATATAGACGAGTGTGGATTCTAGCAGCTTCGAAACGTTGTTGAGAAACAGCTTCAAATGCGAGATCAATGTTTCCTCCGTTCGACTTAACATTATCTTCAAAGAGCTCAGTGGCAGAAACAAGAGCGGAAGTAGCAACAGCTTCCCAAGCTTCAATAAGAACAGAGCTGTCAGTAAGTGATTTTCCGTTAAGCTTGAGTCCCAAAAGCTTATTGGCACGAGTGATGTATTCAACTGCAGCACCAACCTTCTTTCCCTTCCTAGCATTAAGAGCAGATTGAATCAAAGCACGGCCAGCAGAAAGAGTAAGAACGTTGTTGTCACCTTCCCAAGTACATTGGACAGCCCAGTCACTGGCACCTTGTCCAAATCCATTATATCCGGAATAACCATGACCACCACAAGCTTGTCTGGTTTCATCAATGATTTCAGCAGTTGCCCAAGTAGTAAAAGCCTTGACACCAGCGGAAACAGAGAAAAGTTCCTTAATATCATTGATGGCATTTTGAAGCTCAGCTTTATTAGAAGTATTAGCATTTGCCAAAGTATTAGTAGCTTTTGTGTGAAGATCATTAAGTTCAGAAGCACCAGCATTGATAGCATAGCAGAAAGCCAATCTAGGAAGAAGTCTTCTTTGATGGAAAGGATAATCTAGTAGAGCGGTTTCTGGTTCACCTTGCTTGAAACCGAATTGACGACGAACAGCAGCATATCTAATAGCAATAGTGAGAAATCTCTTAGAGAAGTGGTATGAGTCGTTAGCCATAGAGACACGACCACCAATAAGAGCACCATAAGCCAATTGGGCAAGAGGAGGTTCAGTGACCTTACCATTACGGTCGACCTTAGCATATCTCATGAGCATAAATTGTCTAGGGATTCTAACATTTGTGTATTGGATCCAACCGTTATCAATACCATCTCTGCCCATCTTCTTACCAATATCACCAATTGCAATACCGGGCTTAAGTGTGAAATCAGCAATGTTTCTAAGAGGAACAATGAAAGTCTTGACACCGTAATCCTTTCCATCAATAATAAGTCTAGCGTAACAAGCAGAGTGAGTAGCAGTATGGGCAGCACCACCAATCCACCACTTTGTAGCAGCTAAGTTAGGAGTATTAATAATGAATTCGTCGGTCTCTCGGTCAAAAGTTGCGGTAGTTTCCATACCAGCGACATTAGAACCGTGTCCCAATTCAGTCATGGCAAAGCAGCCAAAAAATTTCTTGAGATGACCAGCACCCTTACTGAACCAGTATTGAAGTTGCTCAGGAGTACCAGAGCCTCTGACAGTAGAAACGAAAAGACCGAAATGGACACCGCATCTAGTAATAGCGTTAGGGTCGACTAAACCAGTCATAGCAAATCTTGAGTGGAGGAGAGATTCATTCTCGCCGTCAATATGATTGTTGAGGTTGGCAACTCTGAGCATTGTTTGTTCTCTGAGTTCGGCCTTGGTGAGGTCATAAAAGTCATTATTGCTGAAAACAGGATCACGTTCAATGGAAGTCATAATTTCTTCCAACTCTGCAGTCTTTTCCTTGCCACCGTCAAGGTAGTAAGTGAGATCTCTGATGTTGAAAGAAGCTTTGGCACGCTCACTGGCTAGTAGAGCCTTTGGTTCGGTAGCAGTGTCATAACTTTTTCCGTCAATGACGACGTTTGAGGTTAATTGAGCAGATAATTGATTTAATCTATCGGCAGTCATTATAGAGAAATGGTGAATGCACAGTCTCCTGGAGTAATATGTTATTGTAGGGTTCGACTGAAGTGTGAAGAATAGAAAAGTATGGGGAAATTTTGAAAATTCAGAAGTAGAAATGAGAAAAGAAGAAAAAAAAAAAACAGCGGAAAACCAATTTGTTATATAGTGTATTGGAACTGGGGCAGGATGGGGGGGAAAGTACACAAGAAAAAAAACCCAGAAAAAACTGGGGTAGTCGTACAGGCCTAGTAAAAATATCAGAAGGGAATACGAAAGATTAATTTCCTCGGTAATTTCTTCAGATTGTGAATTTTTTGACGGAATGGCAGAATTGTGAACACCGACCTGGTAAATGTTTGTAATTGCTTATATAAACAAGCATACCCATGTACAGTTACAGCCCTGCTATGTGCATAAATGCAAAAACAGCTAATGCGCACATTATTTTGCGCTGACTCAGCTAGATCTGGGGAAAACAGGTCTACTGACCCTGAATGCATCTAGTAATAATAAATTATGTAATTAATGCAATATACTGACTAAGATATTTGAAATGACAGAGTTAAACTGGTTTAGCGCGCACTGCGGGGTCCATCTTATGTAATTACAATACACATGCTGATATCATCATTGTGTAATTGGTACCCTCTTTTTCTGCGCTTTTGAGCCGAGGTTCTACCGCAAGCGGTACCCGACCGTGACAGCGATATATTATAACGTATTGTTATAGCCATGTGTGGCATCATCGGCCTAACCACCCGAGGTTTAAGTTGAACCCTTCGTCTACTTCTCTCTCTTGTCTCTCCTATTCGGTCATAAAATTAATACATATGGCCAGCTACAAAAAAGTGGTGTCACTTTATTTCCTTCCTATCGGACCACTTTTTCCTGTTTCATGTCTCATCGTTGATTCTCAGAAACACCTCCATTTATATTGCACGTGATACGGAAAAACTGCACAGATTCCGGAATTATATTCCACACATTTTTTCAAAACTGGGCATGTGAAATTTATATTCTATCTACCTATGTGTGCATGTATCTGGACTCTACAAGGTTGCAGTCCCCGGTGTAACACAAGTAGAGGCAATTATATACATGGTCGGAATTGTCATGGTTCATAGAGAAGCCTGACGCTTTTGTAAATCGCAAACCGCTATTTTTCCGGGTTATTCCATATATCCAGAAAATGCCATGTTGTAGTCCCATGTAAATCTTATCTCTCAAGTTCAAAGTACTATCTTTTATGTCTCATTATTGGCTGTGTGCGTAGAAATATCGAAACGCAACAAATACTTGATTGATACCAAAAACTTACACATGTAGGAATTGAACATTGGAACTTACGTGAAGAAATAGTTATTTCGACTAAATACTTACACCAGCTTTTTTCTCTTGTGTATAATTCGAAAGCCTTGTAGAAATAATAATTCTTCTGTGAGACTACCGTTTTCAGGGATTGTTAAAAAAAAAATATAAAACCCTCCTCTCTATAACTTACAAAGGAATAATTTGTAAAATGATTAATGCTATTGTCTAAATCATTTTAAGATGTCAAATATAATTAATACCAAAATAATTATAAACATGTTACAAATGTAAGAACAAGTTCTAAAGTTCTATTGACAAAACCTATGGAATGTTTTATATTTCATCAAGAAGAAAAAGAAGCAAAATGGACTAGAGAAAGATTACCTACGGATAATTCTAATTAGAAAGTCAAATGGACATCCGGTTATGCTCTGACGCCTGCTTATGTCACCGATACCGCGCCTGTCGCACCGTTTTTCCTTAGACTGATCCATTTGGGTCTCGAGTTTAAGAGTACTCACAGGAATGGTCTGTAAAGGACCCTGCATTATAATTATCCACCTCAATTTTAATATCTAAAATTACATAAACAACATAGTAAAATAAAGCTAACCAAAAAAAAAAAAAAAAAAATTATTGAAAACTTACAAAAACAATAGGAAAGCATGTAGACGTCTGAATTCATGTTATTATAATATTATTTTGACTCTATATGATTTAAGTAAGATTTTATTGGAAATGAATGTTTTTTTAATAACCCAATCATTAAAAAGCATAATTTATTGGGAGTCAAGTTTGTAAAGTTATACTGAAATATATATTTAGTATTTGGTTACGTTTTAAGCAATGCAGGGAAATGTATCAGGCATGTTATATAGATGGATTGGCTTAGTGTATATGTGAACAATACTACTAGTGTATCTGACTTTCAAGTATTAGAAGAAATAAACAAATTTCTTGTGACCCAAATATACAATTAGTTGAGCCCCAAATTTTTGTTTTATTTGAAATCAAAAATTTTGGTCGTCCATTATAAAGTGTCAAATCCAAAGTAATAGCTTCCAATATTTATGCATAAATGCCATTTCATTCACTGAAACAAAAAGTTCAATTATATTCATTTTTAATTGTGAGAATATTATATCAATCCCTTACGTTTTTTTTTTTTTTTTTTTTTTTTTTTTTTTTTTTTTTTTTTTTTTTTTTTTTTTTTTTTTTTTTTTTTTTTTTTTTTTTTTTTTTTTTTTTTTTTTTTTTTTTTTTTTAAGCTCTATTTTGCTATGTTGTTGGTATGTTGACTTAAGCATTGATTCTTTTGTTCAGCTTAATTTCATGTGAAATAAAAAAAAACATCTATAATAATAATAATAAATCTGTTTATAGTCCTATATAGAATCTGATAAGTAAATATAAAATGAATACTAATGTAAAAATAAAATAGTCACAAAATAAAACATTATATAAAAGAAGACTGTGTTAAAATCTATCACAGGTCGTAAAATGTTTCTATTCAATCACTGCTGGTAAAGCGAATACTACGGAGTGGCTTAGGTAAGGATTATATGATCTTTGAAGGGGTGTATTAGAAGATCAATTGTATTAAGGAGGTTTGGAAAAAGATAATTATGATCACTCCTAAAATCACACCAGGTCTATTGATTGATTAACGATTCAGCATTTATTTCATTACCACTACTACACATGTAGAAAAAGCAATTTTGCATTTCTAAGATCTTTTTCTTTTCGATCAAAGACATACATAGCTACGTAATGATTTTATTTTTCTTGTGATCATATACATACTCGTTACTTTCTCTTTTGAATGTTCATTTTTCTTTTGGATTTTAAACAGAGACAAAAGTTAAAAAGTCTCTTGGATTTTAGAACCTGAAATGCAAATTCTGACAATTTGTAATTCTTGGATTGGAAACTTTAAAAATGTTACAAAGGGGAAATAAAAGGGGGCTGGGGCTGAGGCTGGTCTCAAAAAAAAAAAAAAAAAAAAAAAATCTGAGAAAAAATTATGGTATACCAACTTTGAACTGCTGGGTTGTAGTAATTAAAAATAATTTAAATTAACCTACATTTCTGTAATGAAAATATTCGTGTTATGCTATATTATGTTTTTATTTATTTCCATACACAGGAAGGAAAATAAAAATGTCCATCCTGACGTCTTACGTGATTTGATATCCTTTCTCTCTCTACATCACATACAAAAACCGATCCATAAAACTACCGAAGTCGTATCTAATATTACCATTTCTCTAATTAATTCTTTATTTTATTGTAGTAATAGTTGTCATACTGATAGGTCTCACAGTTCCCACAGTTCCCGAAATAGTTCCCAACCCAATTGTTCCTGTTTTTGGTTGAGAAACAGTTGAGAACATTGATGTAAATTTTTGTTCAAATTGCGATAGGTAGATAGAACGCACACCATTAATTGTATTAGTGACCCAAACGGAGGTAGGCCAAACTTTTTGAGTTCCAGTTGTTTTGGTGGTAGCTGTTAATGACGTTGTGGAAGATGTAGTAACTAATGGCGTTGTAGTAGAAGTTGTGACAACACCTGCGACTAAAGGCGTTGTAGTAGAAGTTGTAACAGCACCTGCGACTAATGGCGTTGTAGTAGAAGTTGTAACAGCACCTGCGACTAATGGTGTTGTAGTTGAAGTTGTAACAGCACCTGCGGCTAATGGTGTTGTAGTTGAAGTTGTAACAGCACCTGCGACTAATGGCGTTGTAGTAGAAGTTGTAACAGCACCTGCGACTAATGGTGTAGTAGTTGAAGTTGTAACAGCACCTGCGACTAATGGCGTTGTAGTAGAAGTTGTAACAGCACCTGCCACTAACGGTGTTGTAGTAGAAGTTGTTACAGCACCTGCAACATTAACAACCTGGACTATATATCAACAGTGTTAGTACTCTATTTTTAGTACGATATATGCCACACTGAGACATACCTAGTACAAGACTCAATAACAAAACACGCAAACAAAGCGATCGTAGCACTGAACTCATTATGGATGGCGACGATTTTAAAAATGTCGAAAAAAATAAATAAAAACTGAAATTTTTGCGAAGAATGTAACAGAAACGGGTAGTAACAATAATAAAGTGAGAAATTCAACCACCCCTTACTCTCAATAAAATCGTTGGCAAAACAATAATAATAAAAAAACGAGGGTAAAAAGTAGTGACTATGCGTGGTAAATAAATAAAACAAAAAAACAAAAAAAAAACGAAAGATATTCACGCCAAATAACCTTCTGAACACTCCCAGACCAAATCAATGAAGAAAGTTATAGAGAGAAAAGGGATGTCCGAATGAAAAAATAAAAAAAAAGAGAAAAATTTGGGTTCAAAGAAAAACACACAGAAGGCAATTTTGTGTCCTAACCCTGAAAAAGAACAGAACATGTAGGCATGAAAGTACAGATGTAGGGTCTCGCTAGCAAACATCTTGGAAGAATAAAGCTTTGTGTTGATGGATGGGTCGTGATATTTGTATTAACTTATATATGTCACAGTTGTGATCGTCGTTTTATCGCATAACGGCGATATTTTCTTCACGTTTACGATAGTCTCCAAGGTGTGAATGAACGTTGAACTGGATCATAAGATTAATAGAGTTATGCGCATGAGCAAGTACTCGTAAATCAATTCTTCATACCACATATTTTGATTTTAATAGAATGCATCTTCTTATAGGGTCCTTGAAAATTGATCGATATGAAACTCACTTCTATCTCTACGGAGGTTTGGACCTATTTGCAATTGTATAGGTACATCCATATGTATGTACATGCCCTTGTATTTCCTAGCATTAAGTCCCTGCTTATACCATCAATATAAAATGGATAACTTCAAAAGCAAATCTATCTCTACGGTGGTACCTTCAAATGTTGTTATCCAAATACCATTATACAAAGCTTATTACGCCTTGATTTAAATTCATTTTTTAGTTGACTTGGGGAATTAGGTAATCTACTATGCAGGGTCCATACTGCTACCATAACAACAACGCTAACAAATTGTTGTCTCCTGTCAATTCTTTGAGAAGGGATTTTGTTGTATTAGCAGGTACAGAAAAATAAACCTGCGAATTGAAAAAGCAAAAACTTATAAATTGTGATTTGCATAGAAGTTCAATTGTGATCTGCTTTTGGACTTCTGTTACTTTGATTAAACTGGTGGTATATGTTCTCAATACAATTGGAATCAAATAGTTTATTACCTACGGTTTTATGTTTCATTTTTCTTTTTCAATTGGTAGAAAAGTTTTTTTTTTTTGCTTAGTTTTGGAATCAAACTTGTGAAAAAACTGTGAACCTGCCTTGTCTATTCTGTTTAAATTATGGTTCTCATGGCCTTGGAGCCACTGAGTCTCAAGAAGAGTTCAATATCATTGTTTCAATCTATTAACTTTTCTTCACCTCTTCATTCACCGTTAAAATTTGTTGTTAATCAGCATTGGGAAGTTGGTTTACTTGATCTTCCAAACGAACTTCTTCTTTTGATTTGCAAACATGTTCTGTTACTAATCAACATTAATTGTGCGTTTTTCAAAACCGTCAACTCGAGTTCAATATGGAGTAAAGATCTGACATCATTGTCTCTCTGTAGTAAACGCTTCTTTTATCTTATTAGTAGCAATTTCAAACAAATTCTTTATTTACGTACTCGAGAGATTCCATCGTTTCGATACATATCACACTCATTCAAGAGCATCTCTATAGACTCTAGAGAGTATACCATTCTCGAAGACTTCTTAACAGCTTGTTCTTTTGCTACTATCCAAAACCTTGATCTCAATGCAACCATTTATTGTTCTTTCACTTTAACTTTCCTTCCACTTAGCTTTTTCCAACATCTTAGACAATTGAATCTCATAATACCACCATATTTTGCTAGCTCTGTCTTAAATAGGATGAGAATGGGATTATCACAGGGTAGACTTGTGAAATTGAGTATTAGATGGGATCAAAATCATATAGGTAAATTGGATTGGTTTCTTGAACAAGTGTTGCTTGAGGTGATTTGGGCAAATTCAAAGTCGTTGAATGAAGTGGAAATTTGTGGAGAGATGATGTTTGTGCAGTGGGGGAATGAATTACGAGAATTAAAATTAGGAGTATGGAATGATGGTAAAAATGTACAGCGGTTAATATATTTGGAGTTAGATAAATGTCCACATACCTTGGGGATACCAGAATTCTGTAATCTTGAGGTGTTTAGGAGCAACTTCATTGATTTGGACTGTTCTGGAGAATATACCTTAATGGGGAATGTCAAATCAATAAACCTATTTCTTTCAAATTCTCCAACCCTTCATACATTATTCTTTGGATCACTCACTTTCTCTTCTTCCACTTCCACCATCCTTTCCCATTTAAGTATACTGTACCTACGTCACCTACATTTTCTTCATTCCCCACACTTTTTTAACCAAGTTAATCTTTTTGAGATCTCTCAAATCAATCCTCGCTACTTCCCCACCTCATATCAAACCCTTCACTTTATTCTCAACCAATTTGAGCTTCTTTCTCTATGTCACTTACTTCAATTCCCCCGCACGACCACTCTATGGTTCAAAGTAGATTTTCCACGAATTAACCGCTCCTCCCACTTCCCTCAACCATTATACAGATCTTGGAATATTCACCGAGTTAGACAATTATGTTCCGAATTAAACGGTGTAGAACAAAAAGTTTGTCAACGTTCTAATATGTGGGAAAAAGAAGAAGAAAAACTATTTTTACAAGATATATTATGGGAATGGGATGATCGATTCTTAGATTGCCGTGAGATTGTTCAAAGGTATGAAGATGTTTTAAAAATAAATCAAGAGTATACTAGAATGGCAAGATGGGAAAAAAAATGGTGTTGTAAGAGCGAAAATTTGTGTTAGAATAGATGTCAATAAGCTGTGTTCAGCATTTGAGAATTAAAAAGCCATGACACGAAGAAATAAGTACTTGTAGTTAAGTTTAAAATCTCGATTAGGTACTTGAAATTAAAAGTATTTGTTTTTCAGGTATATTATTATAAGAAACTGTTATACTTCATACACCCATTTCTTAGAGGGAAACGATAGAAGTGTTGTTAACTCATTTTGATATAATATGATGCCAATGAAATTCAATACCACAATTGTACAAAAGTACATGAAGAATGTAATTTTCGAGGTATGCAACTTTTCCTAATAATAAAATTCAATTTGGATCAAAGTAATTTTTGCATGCAGGTCTTCATTACAGCATCTGACTGGCATCAATGTTAAATATCCCACTATTCATCATTCACTAATAGATCAAAATAAATTTACCTATGAATGTGTTCACTATGTACTCCGCATAATATTACGGCTTAATACTAACACCCATTGCCTCGGTGAAACGATTTTTCAGTTCAGCAATATCCAAATTTTTTCCAATTAGAATTAACTTACTTGGATATTCTGATTGTAAAATTTCCGGTTCAATTTCACTTTTGGCATTCACCAATTCATATGCTTCTCTCACGCCCTGTAAAATTTTAACTTCTCCATCTTCTAACATAATTCGGCCTTTCGCACGATGAATTTCAATAGTTCTTTCTTCCCACAATAGTAATTGTAACCAAGATTCAAATTCTTGTAACTTTTGCTCGTTTAGTCTTTTGAAAGAGAATGTGACTGTGGAGATACGGTGATCGTGGTATCCATGATCGTCAAATTGTACTTCGTCAAACTTAGCTTCATAAGCTTTAAGATCGAAAAGCATTTCCCAAGGAATTTTGGAATATGTGGTTTCAAAAATGGGTGCTGCTGAATTGATGCCCTTTATTCTTGTTTTGACTTCCTGAAGTTCTTCTTTGGAAACAGTATCGATTTTGTTGAGAATGAGAATATCAGCCTGAGAAATTTGGACAAGAGCAGTAGACATGGGTATATGTTCGATTTTACCCTGGTGAACATAATCACTTTTTGAAACATCATCTAGAGATTTCACAATGTTACCAGCATCCAGAACAGTAACGATACCGTCGAGGTAAATACTAGAAGCTAGCCCTTCATCCATCCAGAATATGTTGGCGATTGGACCAGGGTCAGCTACTCCGCTAGTTTCCAAAAGAACATAATCAAAATTCTTATTGCGTTCTAAAAGTTTTTCAATGGCTGCCACTCCATTGTCTTTTATAGTACAGCAAAGACACCCGTTTTCAAGTTCGAGCCACTCCTCAAATTCATTATCACCTTCCTTGACAATCATTGCTTTTTCGACATCAGCAGCTTTAATCCTAATTAGTCTCATTTCCAAATTAATTAAACGTATAATCTGTACTTACAATCTCCGAATTCTATAACTCAAAAGTTAGCAACGTTTGTTCAATTTTCAGATATATCCTGATCTACTTACCATTCAGAATAATAGCAATTTTTTTTTCATTCTGCGTAGTCAAAAAGTTCAACAATGTCCTTCAATAACGATTAGTACATTAATTCAACAAAATTATAAGAAAAAAAAACTCACGATTTACCGCTTCCCAAATATCCTGTAATGATTGTGATCGGGACTTTATTTTGCTATCCCACAATGGGTTAGTATCCATTTCGCTGACGACTATACCAGTCAGTCTTCGGTAGAGCTTACCGGAATATCTTCACCTTCAACTTTTACCCCAACTGGTAAAATAGGAGCAATTGTTTCAATTAATTCTGGTGCTTCATCGTCGGAATCCATGATAATTATATATTTTCTATGAAGCAGAAAAATGTTTGGATTTGGGATATTCAAGTTTTTTATTTTCTTCTCTCCCAAATTTTCAGACCTGTAGCCCACCAAATACTATACCAACATTTGAATGTCTCCTTTGAAATTGAGGAATTATAAAGATAGTACTGTTACAATCAGGTAGTTGAAACGATATATTAGTGATTCAAAAGTGAGAACAAACAGTTTTTGGAAAATAATAATAAATAAATATTTTATTATTTTTATTACTAAAATTATAATATAAGATGCCATTTTGATCGACATTTATATGCTATGAGCACATTGTGTATCAAATACCCCTATATTAATCTTCCAAGGGTTGTAGCAATAGGTCACTTCACACGTTTTAATGATTTTACAAAACTAGATATCTATGTATTTATTTGGATAATCATGTACATATATATGTAGGTATATATAAATTAAAAAAAACTATATTCATACAAAATTGTGGTATCTGTGGAAGAAAAATAATAGTATACTTTGACAACAAATCCTTCCATAAAGCGAAGTAAAAATTTGGTAACTTCTATAAAATAGGTATGTACAAGAACAATGTTTATTATTTAACATTCATAATGTAGTAAGGCAAAGTTAATGGTATCTATAAAATAATGTTGATAAAATACGAATAGTAATTAAACTAGAAAGAATACTAAAAATTAAAACCGCAAGCAAACTTATCTTTTCATCAATTTTTCTAATATATTTATCTATGAACTTAGCATTCCTAAATCAATGAACTTGATTGCGATGCAATTTTTAGTATTGTTGAATGTTCTGTATTTGATATTCATTTTGGAAAGGTCTTGTTTTACCTCAACAATTGAGGCCCCAGGAATATCTAATATGCTTTTTTTATTTGATGTTTCAATCACAAGTCTTGTCAAGTGTACATTGACTCCAAAGATACAATTTCCATTTTTTATCAGAGTACTTTGACATAATCTTTGCTGCTTGCATAGCATGAAATTGACAGTAAATTGTTCAATCTCATCACGAGAAGAGTAATCATCATTGGGTAAAGGTTCAAATGTCTATGATGGCAAGTCAATAGAATTATTATTTGTTGGAATACTAAAATTGTTCAATGATATGGGATTAAGAATAGGTTGTGACATATTTGAAAGATTCTAATTATTTTTTTTGTTCCATGGGGTGCATTGTTAATAAGCTTATAATTATATTTATTATTCCTAAATCAAACATTTACTGTGGTATTAGACATTGGGGATCGTTTATATTTGTAGCATATTGGTGTGCATTATTATCGCGTATTTGGTAAGGAATACCAGTATTAATTGTTAACATGATTTTGAACAAAGTTTCCTGGGTTATTAAGAAGATTTCTATTGTTTCTTTAAAATTTTGAACGGTAGAATGAATTATTTTTAATTTCAGTAAAAGGCAGGTTATTCCTTAAATCATATTTCTTCCAGTTGTACGCCCTTTTTTTTTTTCATCGAATATTATCTCTTCAAAATATAGGAATAACATGGATTGATTGTAACTGACCTAGGTTCAGCTTACATGGGTAACTTGTTTTCTAGTTTGGATGGACTGAGGTGTTTTGTAGATGTATCGTTATTTTGGGCCAATTCTGCAGCATGAGCTTATATTTTAGAATTTCTTTATATTTTACCTGATGTTTTTGCTCCAGACAATGATTTTACCCAAACCGTCTACAAGACAGTTTTAATGGGTGTTTTTAATTATTCAAAAAATGTGAGTAATATTGAACCTACTGCTAATTTTACTTCAATATGGCTAAAAGCATCTAAAAAATAATTCTAGAGCAATCCATCTAATTTAACTGTTCTAAGGTACACAAGAATTAGTGAATATAACTGTATTTCTGTTTGGTATTTGTCTCTCGGGATGTCAGACAGGAAAAGTATGGCTAAATTTTGATTCGTGAACTTACAATACTTGAATTAGAGAAAAAAAAAATAAACGATAGAATTAATCTAACTTATATAGATTTCATCAGATACACTTTCAGTTGAATATATAGTAATATCAAAATTAAATATATACCAAAATTTATATTAGTGTTATAATATTGTTAATCATAAATGTTTCTTTTAGGAGGGACATCCTTTGAATTATTGTATTGTGTACATATTTGTCTAAATTTATATCTTTCTTTTATTTTTTTTTAGATATTTTTTATGTTACTATCGCTATATTAAACAAGCAATATATTTTTTGTAATTGTGACTTACCTGTTTTAACATTTAATTGTAACTTTAGTGGTTGCAGGATAGTTATAACAATTAAAATGTTACTTTAAGAATCTTGTATAAAATTTCCATGCCATGCATCCACCAAATACTGTTGCAAAATAGTATTGGTACAAGGTTATAACCCACATCGGTTTCATGATCGACATTTACCATAGTTAAGACGGCACAGATGTTAATGATAATAACTTTTTTTTGGTATTGGTGTTGGTTGTAGTGTTGGCATTCATTACTTATTTTGTAGTTTGTTGTTAATTTTGCTTGTTTTATTGTTGTTGTCTTGGTGTTGTTAGTGAACGTTGATGAGTGAAAATGAAGAAGAAAAACATAATTGCTGTAATCGTCATAATTGATTCCGTGTCTCATGACATTCATCTCCTATCTCAATCTTGTAGAGATTTGCATATTCAGCAGAACCGATCTAACTCTTGGTAGTAGTATACGTGGTCCACAAATAACCCAAATAGTGTATGCCAGTAAATACGATATGGTGCACGTCATTTGAAAACATAATGTATGGATCAAGGTAACTCAAATATTGAGAAAAATTTAATACAAAAATAAAGAATTTATCTAAAAATTTATACCATCATTATGTTATTTACAAAATTGTTACTAATGTGGCAGGTCAATTTTCTTTAATTTTATAATAACTAAATTATTCAAGCCTTAAAGTTTAAATATATATGCCCATGTCATTGATTTTGCCCGTAGTAGCCCAATCACTAGCATTCAATCATAAAGATTTTATAATCATATTCAAATAGATAAAATACATATTATTCGAATGAATATTGAAATTTTGGGTTCATATTTTCCTTTCCGATTAGCAATCATTTCTTTAATAAACATTTTAGAGTATTTTTTTTAAAGATAAAACAAATTAATGATATTGTTAACAATACTTTCATTAATTATTTGATCTGAAATATTTCGTCTCACAAGCCTCTAAGTAAGATCATAATATAGTCCAGTGTCTCCAATAGTTATTTTATTTATTCAAATGTTGATAGCTATTAGATTAAACTACTTTAATTATAATATACACACAGTTTGATATGTACTTGTTTCATGTCACGGCTTGACAGCATGAACACCTTTGTCATTGAGGCAATTGTAAAATGGAACATCTTAATAAATACTTAGAAATTTTGCACGTCTTAAAAAGAAAATTTATGTAAGTTGTTTGAGAAAAACTGTTAAATTGAAAATTTTTAATCTATATATTGCAATACAATGTTTTCTCTCCATATATTTAGATTTTGTTTGGCAATAACACGTAAAAGTATTTTAATTACATATGCATCGATAGGTGTAATAAAAACAGTCATCTATTTTTCACGTCAAAACTATAGCAGAAATGATGAGTTATGCTTTTTCGTTATTCAAACCCTTACTTTTTAACGTAAATTTAGAATATCACTATCTGTTCAAAATTATATGATGAGGTTCAAACGTTCCCCAAAAATTAACATCATTGTAAACAAATCGCTTTAATTTTTAGTCAACACATTTATTAAAGTATGTATTTGATATAACTTAAATTACCTTATGTGTTTTTAAAATTAATCATTATGAACCAGGAAAAGTCATTAATATTTCATCAAGGTAATTCACACCAAGACCTACCAGTTCTTTGCTGATATCTGCATAAAGCTTTCTCCAACCACATACTAATTAAACCAGCACAAACTACACCAGCTGAATCACTTACACCAACCGAACCCATTGCAAATTCTCTATCTTCCAAAGGTACATTCTCAGAGACTAGCATAAAGGTATTTACATATGAGGATCCACCCAATAGACCCTCATAGAACACCATAAGCATTACCACATATACATTAGGCATAATCATGTAAAGTGACTGGTAAATAAATATTGCAAGATTTAATGCTTGCAATAATGATGGAATGTAAACACGTTTGATGCGAATAAAATGTGAGGAAGAACGTGAGATGAATACACCTAGTTGATAAAGGGTTCCATAATTTACATAGGCATCTCGATATTTTTTAAAAGGCATTTCTTCTATTGGAAATAATAGAGTCGGTGAAATACCTTGGTTGATGATGTACTCTGAAATGTAGACCAAGAACAAAGGTATCATGTATGGGACGACAAAAGGCTTAATACGATTTAAGGTCACCTCGAATGAATCAATTTTAGGTTTGAGCGGTCGAGGGTTATCAAAATCATCCAGCTCTTCTTCATCATCTTCTTCGATAGACATGTACCCACCCTTTCTAACTGTTTCAGCTGTTGGTAGTATGAGGTAATACGCTAACCAAAATGTTGTCGGAGCTACGCTAAACAAAAATAGTGTCGATTTGACACTCATACCCATCCATGTAGTAAATGCTTGATACGCCGCACTTCCAAATAATCCAGCTCCCCCTGTTCCAGAACTGAATGCAGCTAAAGACACTTCCCCATAAAAATGTGTCATTTGCAAAAATGATAGTTCACCCAGCCCAGAAGACGCCGAAGCAATTACGATACCAAACAGTTTGAAGGAGATATGATCACTAACTGCCACTGTGAGCATACCCAATGAACTTAGCACCACAAATATACTAATGCGATATCTACATGCACAGTTAACATACTAATATACACATTTCCAGAAGGTTATTTAAACGTACTTATAAGGAATGATGTGAATAAAGAAGGGCGCCACGATTTTGACGCAGAATGAGGGTAGAACATCTGCCAGTAATACAGTAGCCTTGGGAACGGTTGTACCAACCAAGTCAATTGCTGCAGACAAATTTACCACATATAAGACGTTGTTAATTAGACCAAACAGCCAAAATGAAATGAATATCAGGCCTGAGTGATTCACACGTAGCTGCATGACTGATAGTAATATTCAATATTTGGATACGAGGCTGAAGCTGATAAGCAACATGGAAATCAAGGTTTGTTAAGTTCTGAGATTTACCGAAAGATAATATATTCTGGAACTTAAATCGTGTATTGGTAAACTTTCTGAGGCGACATTCAATATTTCGTTCATAACTTTCATGGAAAGTATAACACGTATCTGCCTATGGGGAGAAACATTTTTTTTTATTTTTTTAGCGTACATATCTGTAGGTAAGGAGAAATTTTAAGCAATCAAAAATCACAACATGTCTGCCTGCTTGAAATGATTCAAAGAAAGAGAACTGCTGTTTAAATTGATAAGTCAAGGAATAACAATATGTAATTACTTTATTGGTGTATCTCATACCTCATGTGCAAGATTTTACCTGGATGAAATTTTCAATAAGAGGTCTTGAACAAGAACATTGTTGAGCTGACATTCTCCCACAAAAGCATCTGGCTTCAGCAGTACAAACACAGCCACTAGATGTAACTTTACATCAGACAACTTTTAATTTTATTTGGATTAATGTATGTGTTCAAATAATGCATGGGAGGTGTATTTTGTGTTGATGAGAGTTGTAGTTTGAACGAAAGAAAGAAAGAATAATAATTCAAATGTAATTGAATATATAATAATCATAGTTGTGATATTGAAAAGAGAACAATTATTTCCTGTTAAAATTCACACATCAATTGTGAACGTGAATGATTTTGATGAAACGTAATGTTTACAAACTCAGATTTAAAAACATCTTACACAGAAATCTACGTACATACCTATGCACCTATGTATGTATATAGTGTGTTATTCCAATAGCTATGTACCTACCTAGCTGAGTTTATTTTCAAGCACAAAATCATTTGTGATTTGCGCCAACTCACGTGAGATCTTCAGCCTCGTATCTTCGGCAACTACAACATTTATCCCCCGTACCCCACACTGTTCGGACAATAAATTTCAAAATATCCTCAGCGTCGACTTTGTTATCTTCTTCTCTCATCACAAACAGTATTATTCCATATCAAATCTACTGCTACAGAAGAAACCATTATGCCATTGCGTGCCAAAATCGATCAAACAAAATTACCTACTGACTTGACCATGGGATATTCAGGTGTAAGTTTGTGAAATGTGAAATTCAGGCATGAAATCCTCGATACTAACAGAAACTCTTAGAGTACAGCAGTTGTAGACGATGTCTTATTTCACTCAGATGGAGGTCTAAGAGTGATTGAACTTAATCGTCCCTCTAAGTTAAACTCTTTAAACCAGTCAATGGTGGACAAAATTACACCGAAACTCATTGAATGGATCAATTCCTCAGACATTCATTCTGTTTATCTCAAAGGTGCTGGAGGAAGAGCTTTATCTGCTGGAGGTGATGTTGCAGCATTAGCAATTGATATTGCTGAAAAAGGAGATTCAGGATCAGCACGCTCGACATCTTTCTTCTCTGATGAATATGTCATGAACCATTTGATCGCCATATATCCTAAACCTTATATTGCATTAATGCATGGAGTAACTATGGGTGGTGGTGTTGGTGTAAGCATTCATGCCCCCTTTCGAATTGCAACTGAAAAAACTCTTTTCGCAATGCCTGAAACTGATATCGGATTTTTCCCTGATGTTGGAGGGTCTTACTTTTTATCGAGACTTGATGGTGAAATTGGTACGTATCTAGCCCTGACTTCTGCTCGTTTGAAGGGGTATGAAGTTGTATCAGCAGGTCTGGCCACTCATTATATCACTTCTGATAAAATACCCGCTTTTGAAAAGAAGTTGGTAGAATTGGCTGCTAATGGTGCCTCTAAGGATTCTTACGAGAAAATTAATGCTCTTCTTGAAGAATTTGCTACAGGCCCTCCTCAGTCTTATAAGTACTCATTATCTGGTGAACGACGCAAACTCATAGATCGTGCTTTTGGAAAGAACAATGCTGTTGAGATTGTAGCTGAGCTAGAAAAGGAAGGTTCCGAATTCTCTTTAACAACTATTAATACTATGAAGCAAAGATCACCTTTGAGTGTACAAGTTACATTGCAAGCGTTACGTCGTGGAAAACACTCCGGCATTGTTGAAGCACTCGCTAACGAGTTTAGATTAGCCGAAAATTTCATGTATCACCGTGATTTTGTTGAAGGTGTTACTGCAAAACTAGTTTCAAAGCCTCCTCGTACTCCTCAATGGAAACATTCTAGCATAAGCGACGTGACAGAAACTGAGGTGCAAACTATGCTTGCTCCTAAAGCTAATTCTTCCTTTACTGGTGTTCCATTTTACAATCCTGCTTTGAACTTCTTGGAATACCCTTATAACTTTGGTCTTCCTTCTGAAGATAGAGTCAAAGAGTATATTTTAAGTGGTAAGAATGTATCTCGAGAAGAATGTGTTTCATACTTCATCACCGTCTCAAAACAAAAGAAAGGAGTTGAAGAAAAGCTGAATGAAATTCTTGATCGTAAAACCTGTTCAGGCAGCAATGGAATTGAATGGATAATTTAAGTAAAAAAAGAAAGATACAGTCAATTTAAAATTTATACGTACCTAGATATGATAATACCAGTAGATAAATACATATATATGTAGATGCGTAATATTGTCAGAAATTCAACAAAGTTTAGCAGCGTGAATCTTGTTTTTGAACACTGAAGAATATTATAATATGGTTTAATGTTACCCACCATTATTAGTAGAAAAATATTATGGGCTCTAGAACTCTCTACAGCCAGTAGGCAAGTAAACCTCCCAATAATTATCGGTCCCAAAGATTCATTTTTTCATCGTCCTGCAAATTATCATTAAAAATGTCAGTCGAAAATCACATATTAACGGAAAAATTATTGCCACCTAGTCCGTATCAATTGGTTTATAAGGATGATTGCTCATATTGCTTTGATTCTCCGGTAGGTATTTGCTTGTAATTTTGGCTTGGCGTTTATTGTTCAATTACTAAATTTATGGTATAGGATAGCCCATTTGGTTTAGACGTTTGTCTGAATTGTTTCAATGCATTTTCTCCTGATGTGAATCATAACTATACCGAACTTCATAAAATTACGAGTGGACATTTAATTTATCTAAATATCAAACGCACACCCAAGAAGGTGGATGTAAGTTCGAAATTCAAACAGCTCGATAACTATTACTAATTTAAAGTAGAGAGAAGAATCTCCGGCAAAAATGGCAAAACTTGTTATTAAAGATGATAATGAGCAGGATCACTATGATGTAATTACCACTGTTAAGGATTTGAAATATCCTGGTGAGAAAGTTGATCTCTCGATCGGTAATCTTCAACTAGTTGTCGATGGAGTTTTAAATGCATTGTCCGCCACAAAAAAGAACGAGATCAATGAATGGGAACAAGTAATCCAGCCTTGTGAACATGTTTTATGCTTGGAGCAAATAGATGAAACAAAAACTATATCTAAAGGAACAGCTCAATGTTCACAGTGTGATTTGAAAGAAAATTTGTGGTTGTGTTTGGCTTGTGGAAATTTGGGTTGTGGTCGTGCACAATTCGGCGGAGTTGGTGGCAATTCTCATGGGTTGGATCATTACAACTCAACTGGTCATGCTGTATCTGTTAAACTAGGTTCAATTACGCCGGAAGGCACCGCTGATGTGTTTTGTTATAAATGTTCTGATGAAATCAAGGATCCTGAAATAGCTAAACATTTAGAGCACTGGGGTATTATCTTGATCCAGCAAGAAAAAACAGAAAAAAGTTTAACTGAACTCCAATTAGAACAAAATTTGAAGTGGGATTTCAGTATGGTTACTGATGATGGTAAAGAAATGGAGCCCCTGTTCGGACCTGAACTTACTGGTTTAAAAAATTTGGGCAATTCGTGTTATATGGCATCTGTATTGCAATGTCTGTTTTCCTTGCCTGATTTTCAATCTACCTTCTATCATCCAGATCACCCAATGATTGATCAGGTCAATGATCCTGCTAACAACTTAACTGTTCAATTGTGTAAATTAGCCGATGGTCTTTTATCAGGCCGTTACGCTGTTCCTGCTCCTAATTCTAGCTATCAAAGGGGCATAGCACCTGCTACATTCAAAAGTTTGATCGGAAAAGGTCACCCTGAATTTTCTACCATGACGCAACAAGACGCATTTGAATTTTTAGTTTATTTGCTGGAAAAAATTTCTTCCAATGCGAAGAAAAATAATTCACACGATCCTACCAAAATTTTTGACTTTCAAACAGAACAAAGACTGGAGTGCACCAATTGCCACAAAGTCAGATATCGAATTGAAGATCAAGGAAATCTAGCTATACCAGTTCCAGTTAAAGTAGAAAGAGAGGCTGCTGACCCACTTGAAACTGTGTATAAGCCCGTTGAACTTGAAGAATGCCTCGATAATTTTACATTGCCGGAAGATGTGGAATTTAAATGTAAAACTTGTGGCAAGTCTGATGGGGGAATTAAGAAGGTTGGTTTCCATACATTTCCAGATGCTTTAGTGATTAACGCAAGACGATTTTCGTTTGTTAATTTTCAGCCTGTAAAGCTCGATATTGAAGTCATAGTCCCTGAAGAACTAGTTCTTGATAAGTTCCTTAGTACAAGGCAAGAGGAGGAAGACGTTGTTTCAGATGATGATGATGATGGTGACGAAGAAAAATTTGTTCCTAATGAGTCTGCACTTGCTGGACTTGAAGCTATGGGATTTCCTAGAGTTCGATGTGAAAAAGCTTTATATAATACTGGTAATTCGCCTAATGCTGAAGATGCTATGGAGTGGCTTTTTGCCCACATGGAAGATCCAGATATTGATACTCCAGTAGAGTTTTCCAAACCAAAGAAAGACAATGGTCCATCTTCTGAACAAATTGAAATGTTGGTAGCTATGGGTTTTAATTCAGCCCAGGCACGTAAAGCCCTTAGACTTAATAACGGAAATCCTGAACTGGCAGTTGGTTGGTTATTCGACAATCCGACTGACCCCGGTGAAGAAGAAACGACAGTTGAATCTGACTCCAAACCCGAGAAGAATGTACTAAAAGGTGATGCCACCCTTCCAGCTAGATACAGATTGAAAGCAATTATATGCCATAAGGGTCGTAGTATCCATGCCGGTCATTACGTTACATTTATTCGGAAGAAATTAGACAATGGTGA
Organism: Geotrichum siamense (nom. inval.); assembly: GCA_030568955.1. Lineage (NCBI taxonomy): Eukaryota > Fungi > Ascomycota > Dipodascomycetes > Dipodascales > Dipodascaceae > Geotrichum > Geotrichum siamense (nom. inval.). Next base: position 67,778 of record JAJMJJ010000009.1, on the reverse strand, counting down.
AGAAGGTTGGGTATTATTCAATGATGAAAAAGTATTGAAAGGTGGTGAAATTAATGAGATGAAAAAATACGCGTATATTTATCTATTTGAGAGAATTAGATAGAGGCATAGATGTTTTTACATGTATATAGAATGAATAGGAATAATTAAGGGCGATTATTGGGAAACATGTTGATTTTGTAGTTTTGATTTGATCAATGTCTTTATGGGAAATACACGTCAGTGATTTTTATTTTTATTTTATCTCTAATCATCTAGTCGATTTCGAAGTAATAGTCGAATGAATGAAATATGTTTCTAGGGCCTACTTGTATAACGAATAAAATTAATAACAAAACATAAGTTTTTCAATTCCTTATGCTCAAAAAATTAACCTAATATATTTATTTTTAGCTAGTACTATTTTCTCATTACATGGAATTGAAATGTGACTTATGCGTAGAATGTTGAAATTTGTCAATATTAGGAAGACATTCCGATGAAACCAGAGATTGTATGGAGATATAATGTTCAATGTTCCCATTTTTCAATACCTAGGTAATTTAGAAGTTGATATTCCACAACATTTTCATATATAAATATCACTTCCTCACCCATTTCAAAATTGGCTTTAGAAGCTAGAAACCAACAGGATATCGTTTTTATTTTATTTATTCTTACTTACTTCTGGTTGATTATTTTTGAACGATAAGTGCACTTGTCCTTTCGTTCATGGTCAATCAAATAATTAGGTCAAAATGTACCGCTAAATATATAACAAGAGGTTAACAAATAGAAGAATAGAATACACAATTATTACATGTTTTCAAACTTCGATTATAAACATTGTAATAATATTTCAATGTATATGATGATGGTGTGGACTAATTACCCCAACCCCAGAGACAAGCTAAAATAAATAGGGTAAGGGCTAATATGCGTTACTGAAATTTTAAGCTCAGTTAGATAAGAGTCACCACCAAAATCAAAAAAATTTTTTGACACAAAAAAAGCAAACACACACTGAAGCCCAGGGAGGGAGGTATTATGAACGCCACCTGTTATTTCTGGTACACATCACCATCCGGATAAATTTCAACCATTGAATACGAATAGCACGTCCCGCTACTAGCTTTTCGACACAAAAGAACACTTAAACCCGTCAATTTTTATTTATTTTTGTGCACATTTTTAAGCGTCGAAGAAAACACCCTAGTCACTCCTTACGCGTGTTTCTGACCAATAAAATTGCATTATCTTTCACATCCCCATACCCTTATATTTACATATCCATTCAAAACTATAGACTCTGGGACGCTTTCACCTGTTAATATACTATATACACCATCTCGATAAGTCTTCCAAGTACCATTGAGTCGTTGTTGACTAGTTTTTCTGCCTGATTCTACTTGCCGTTGCATAGACAGAAATCAACCCTTGGCCACGTCAATTTTGTTGACCTGACAGAAATCGCCCACGGTTTAACCCTAAACCTATAATATGGGAATGATAAATGGTGTTCCAAATGTGGTGCCAAATGGCGCGGCCGCGTCAGCACGATTTAGGCAGCGAAAAATCAGCGTCAAGCAGACGTTACAGGTCTTATGGCAGTCAGATGTCCCTGATCTCGAAGATGAACAACAAAGAGAATTGCAACAAGTTGAGACTGGTGTGGAGAAAGGTGAAGAAGAAGTAAGTATTTTTATTATTACTGATGTTGTATGTTGCAATCTCTATGTACAATCATACTAACGTGTCTAACTTTAGGAACATCATCTTCAACAAGCAATCACCGCTTCAATTGCAGCAAGTTCTGGTGCAAAAGTTGATCAAGTTTATATTCCTACACCGGATGCTTCGAAACTCTGGAAAAGTTACGTGAAATATTACAAAAAGGATTTTTCAGAACCAAGTACATATATTAGGCTTTCAGCAACAGTCGAAGAAACTTCGGGTTGTCCTTATTGTATGGATGAAATAGATGAAACTTTTTTGGAAAAATTTAACGCCAAGCGATCCGAAAAATGTTCAGAGGATGAATTTGAAATCATAATGAACAAGTTTGAAGAGGTTGTTCAGGAAAAACAACCTTTCTTATCAACGGATCCTTCATTGGTTATGTCATTTGAAGAGATGAAACCTACTATTGTTGATGAACTTAAAGCTGCAGAAAATGATCCGACAAACCCAGAATTTTTACTTGCCGCACTTTCATCAAGTTATGCTAAAAAGAAAATGTCTAAAATAAGTCATCTAAAGAGCTTCTTGTCATTTGGGGAATTAGTATATCCTCATTGGAAAGAAAGAAAACTTGAAAGAAAAGGCAAAACGATATTTCCAGTACTGAAATATGAAGATAGAGACAAAGATGATTCCGATCCTTATGTTTGTTTTAGACGAAGGGAAGTGCGGCAGATGCGAAAAACCAGACGAGCTGATGCTGTAGGGTCCGAAAGAATTCGACGATTAAAAGTAGAAATGGAAGCTGCAAAGCAACTTATTGAAACCGTTGTCAAAAGAGAAAATGCCAGAAAGGAGGCGCTGCACCTGGAATTGGAGATCTTTGAATCTCGATGTAAGCTTAAGGAACTGAAGAGATCACTTAATATTAAGGGAGATGAAGATATTTTAATATCGCATAAGAAGCGAAAGACAACCACAATTCCACCAAATCAATCTTCAACTTCAACTTCTACAACTACAAACGTCAATGCTTCTTCAGCCAATTCTACCACAGCATCAAATAATAAGACCACATCTAGTACCAACAACATTGCATCAAAACAACCTAGTACCCAAGTCTTACCATCAGAAAACAAACCTCCACACCCATTACATGCAGTTCCACCTAATGTGAAACTCCCTGCTTCCAAGATTCCAGATATGGATCTTATTTCGCTGGAGCTTGCTCAACAAGAAAAAGAAATAACTATCAAAAATGCAGTTAAAGAGAAACTGCGGGTCAGAGCACATGCGGATCATAGGGAATGGATCAATTATACCGATAATCCATACGTACCATATTGTGATTACTTTGATCCTGATATGACGACAAGAAATGCATTAAATATTGTGCAACCTAACCATGCTGCTTATTCTTCAATTACTACGGCGTATCCTCCACCCCCAGACAAATTGATCAGATTCCCTTTGTCGCAAAGTTTGGGATACAATTCCAGAATGGAGGCCGTACCGTATGTTCTTCGTTCTAGATTGGATAGCAATGGAGAACTTGAAATTAAAGATATAAGACGTGATAAAGATGGACCTTGGCCTACAGAAGGTCAACCTATTCCACGTGGCTCATCTATTTCATTACGACACAGAGTTGGACGAGGAAATAGGACATATATCGATCGTAAAGGACTTTTACGACGTCCCCTCACCGTGCCTGATGAAAAGGATGCTGCCGCTTGTCGTCTCCACGATCGGTACAAATACGATTCCGATATGTCATTTGATTCCAGTGAATATTCTGGTGGAGACCCTTCACGTTTGAATGGAATTTCTGAAGAAACACAAAGTGTTAGATTTGGAAGTATGCTTATGTCCAAAAGTTATGATTCGTATTGGGAAGCTTATAAACAAAGACAAATGCATCTGTCAATGATGCAAAAAATGCTGGTGCAGCAACAGCAACAACAACAACAACAACAACAACAGCAACAACTGCAACAGCAACAACAACAGCAGAGACGACAACAAATATCTGGTAATGGCAATGCGAAATAATTCGATATTTGTTTAGTTGATTAGTTGCGAACTGTATTATAAATATATGTATAATGGTATCGAAACGAATTAATGTAATTTATTAGTATTATTTTTTTTATAAATTATCTAAGGACCATACAAGAAACGTTATTAAGTGTAGATAAGAAGTAATGGAAAGAAAAGGATGTAGGTCGAAAAAGATTATCTTCCAAGGTTGGAATATTAAATTTTGTAAATTTTTTACATGAGATCAGGTTCGAACTCACAACGTTCGAGTTTGACCTCACTTGGAAAAAAATTGAAAAAGACAGAACAAAAAAAAAAAAAAAAAAAAAAAAAAAAAACTAAACCCGTGATTGCCAGTATTCCCCCTTTTCTCACTTGCTCCTTATCCACCCCAGCATGTCATGAGTTCCAGTATGTCACATAATAATCAGTGCGTATCTGTTCATGTAACTAAATCAAGATACATGGTGACGATACTGCTCAAACCAAAGCATAGAGTCAGAAAGAAACGAAAGTCGAATCCTCGCGTAAAACTTCTAGAATGCTTCCGTGATAATTCGGATGACGATTATATTTATTCAGACGAATCAAGTAATGAGGAAGACAATGACGTGATACCTTATAAAGGTGTATTGACAGGTGAAGATGCTTCTACACAGGACCGAATTCCTAAAGTGGAAGATGTTAAACGCTTCAATGAGACACTACGACTTGGAAAACAAATCATCGCAGCGATGCCCAATTCCCCAAAACAGTCGAAATTGAAAAAATCGATACCACCGAAATTGCCGGTTTTAGGGAAGACCCCTCAGAGTTTACTGAGTAAAATTAAGCAGGTTCAAATAGGCGAATTTGTCATAGATACGTGGTATACGGCGCCGTATCCTTTGGAATACAGCTCGAGCCTTGAAAAAATATTTCTTTGTGAATTCTGTCTGAAATACTGCATGACGGACTTTGATTTACAAAGCCATTCAGGAAAGTGTCAATACAAGAAAAATCCACCAGGGAAAGAAATATATCGTCATGGGAAAAAAGGATTATGGTCAATATTCGAAATAGACGGTGCTATTGCATCTATTTACTGCCAAAATCTATGTTTACTTGCAAAAATGTTTTTGAATTCAAAAACTGTTTATCATGACGTTCATTCTTTTTATTTTTACGTGCTAACATCAAATTTCACCCAGTCCGATAAGTCGCTGCGGCGATCATTCGTTGGTTATTTCAGCAAAGAAAAGAAACAACGAAAATACAATTTAAGTTGTATCATGTGCCTTCCAACTCAACAACGTCAAGGATACGGTCAAACTTTGATAGATTTTTCATACATGTTATCTCGGAAAGAAGGGATATTAGGTACGCCAGAAAAGCCACTGTCCGAGCTGGGTCTTCTCTCATATCGCAGTTACTGGAGGACTGCAATCTGCCGCGCCCTCAAACAACTGTTAGAATCGAACATTAATTCAATAAGTATAGACCAGCTTGGTGAACGAACTGGAATGATTCCGGATGATATTGTATATGCACTGGAACGACTAGAATTCTTGATGCTGCACGAAGATAATCAAATTGGCATGCAGATTAATTCAGAAATAGTAGATCAAGTTCTCGCAAAATGGGAAGAAAAAGGATATGCACAATTAGATTCAGATAGACTAATTTGGTATCCACATGCAACAGTAACAGAACCTAATGAACCTATTGTTGACATTTCAGAGGGTAAAAAAGTGGGATCAAAGAAAAGTCAGAGAAATAAAGAACACCAAATTGAAAATTTAAGAAAGAAAAGGTCACCAAAACGAAAATTGAGACCTGAATTAACGATTCCATTAAGAAGAATTTATACTCGGAGCACTTCACCTTCACCATCAATTGAAGTTGTCTCGTCTCATTCAATCACAATGGATTTATCGTCAAAAACAAATGAATTTTCTGATAAACAACGAGTAATCTCTGAGTCTGAAATTATTCATATTGAAGAGTCGACGGAAGAAACAAATGTCAATGACGAATCTGCTTCAGTTGCAGATGGAGTTGTTGTAGCAGCATCAAAAGATAAGCATGCTAATGTGGTGACCTGCGATTCCGAGTCACCGCAATCTGATTCTCAGGAAGATGATCCTGATTTTGAAATTGACCAAGACATTTCAAGCGAAGAATCAGATACCGAAATAAATAAATCTGCATCAAATACCCATAGTAGTGAACATGCTAGTCGCAGTCATTCATGCAATGACTCGAAGAAGGTTGAAGAACCTGAGAAGGCAACGGGCACTACAGATTTTTGTTTATTTTTGGCAGGTGACAAAAAATTGAATGAGTCTATTGAAACGACGTTAAATATAGGTGAAATGAACGCTAAGGGGAATAATGTAGGTTTAACCAATCATAGCATAACCGAAGTAATAGAACAATCGACTGGGTATACAACAGATGAAGAGCCTCTTCTCAAATCGGATGGTTCTACTGAAAATCTTACAAATCAGGATATAACCAATATCGAAACTAATATTATTTCTCCAGATCATGAAAATCTATTGATTACTATTAAACCATTACATCAATTTAATATGGGAAACGGCCATAATCCAGTTAAAATGTCATCGCAGTTGACCCCCGTATCTAGTGATAGTAATGGAGTAAAAGTAAAAGTTCCCAAATCTTATCAACCCGAACCGGATAGGGAAGACCCACCAAACCAAAGGACACCAGAAACTCCAAATCAATCCAAATCTAGTGGAACGACTACTAGTCCGGTACTATCAAAGAATTCTTCTAGTTCATATTTCACGATCAAGCCTAAATCTCAAAGTGCTATTATTACAAGTTATGAACCGATAACACCTATTCCATCAGTTGAACAAGACCAATCAATTTCTACGGAAGAATCAATTTTTGGACCTGCTGGATTTGGGTCACCTAAAACCAGGTTGGAAACAAATACGTATGGGAAGAAGTCTAGATGTTCAACATTTATGAAATGAAATGAAGATTAAAAAAAAAAAAAAAAAAAAAAAAATAGAACTAAATGTGTGCTTTTGTTGTTTTTAATGTTTTATGATTAATTCTATGTATTCAATTTTTTTATTTACATGAAGCGTAATTAAACGAAGTCAAGGGGGAAATTATGTCACTACCATAGGCGAAATGTTAAAAAGTGAATCGTAGGATCCATACATATTGCATCTACTATAAGGCACAAAGACGCACATCTGGTATGAAGATAGGCACTTACTTTTGAAAAGCATTTTCAATATTTGCGTAGTAACATATCCACACATAAAATACGATGTCTGTACTGAAAATATAATCATACATGACGTAGATGTTTTTTTCAATCATAAATACAATGTTCTTGGAAACTCCTACAAAGAGTGAACGGCATTGTGTTTATTTTTTTATTTATTTTTTTTTTTTTTGACGGAATTGTTTATGAAGACATGAGGGTTGAGGAAGACAATACTTATCCTCCGTAGGATATAACTGTATGCAAATATGTGGATATACATATATTGATGTTGCTAGGTGGATACTCCAGATGTGTACTTTAATATTTTGGAAATATTATAATTTCAATTCATATTCTGTTTGGATTGTACAGAGAAAAGTTTTGTTATTTATTGTCTGCTACATATTTTTTTTTCTTGCAATCGAACTCCAATTTCAATTATAAAACCATCTTTCTGTTACGCATAAAACCAAAAAGAAGGATACAAAAAAATTCACGGTGAACCAAGAAGACAATATTCATTCTTTACTTCGTTACCCACTAGTCCACAATTTCTTTCCGCTCCCCTTCTCTTTTTTACTCTAATCAAATCAAATTTATTTTTATCTGCATAATGAAGATTTCACTCTACAATGATTATGAATTTCGGATATATATATATACAAGGATTTTCTTTTGCTCCTTCTTCATCAGTGGAATAACAACAATGGGCCTGGTGGTGGTTGAAGAAGGATGCGGGTTGGAATGTAGCAGTGGAGTCAAATATGAGGTGGTAACAAAAATGGTACAGGAGATTGTGATTCAGGGTGCAGAATATTTGGTGATAAGCATTTGAACGTATAAGAAAATAGACGTGGGGATTAAGTTTCTTGATAATAATAACGTACTATAGCTCTAATTGCCCTATAGTTGTATATGTACCCAACTATCTTAAGATCTGTGTATGTAAATAACTATCTATATAAATTCATAAGTTCATTGTGTATCTGTTTTGACTTTTTTGTGAAAAAAGTGCATAACAAAGAACTTAAAAAAAATATGAAGAAGGAATAAACAAACTTTGGTCTTAACGAATTGAGTTTTTTTTTTTTTTTTTTTTTTTTTTTTTTTTTTTGACACCCACTAATACCTACTTTAACAAAATACGCGAACAAAAAATAACACATAACCTTTCTAACTCGAGACTTAATTATTGATTCTGATTCATAAACATGGACATATAATAACATTGCGCGGAAAATATTGTACAATACTTATGATATTGATAACAAACAAAAAAAGTCCAAATACTATTTGTGATTTCCCCTTGAATTTTTTTGAAACTCTCACATATTCCAAGGTTTATTCGTACTTATTCTATTAATTTCACACAGAAGTTTCGTTTTGATGACAATAATTTTATAATAAAATAATATTAAAAATAAAATAAACGGATTATATCTAGTATATTTACAAGGGAAAAAAAGGTGATATTGTTAAATCCGCAAGAGAGAGAGACAGAGATCAATGATCGTTTTTATTGTCGGAAAAATTAATTGGAGTAGAATAGTAATAAAAAAAATATGTACATCTATTGATACTAAACCTACAAATCAATTAGTATTAAGTAAATAAAAATTATATGTGTACAGATGCATTTAGGTAGATCAATCTTGGTTTTTATTTCATGCGGTACGAAATGTGTTTAATGAAATAGGTGAGTTGAGTTTTGCCTTACAAACATAAGTACATATATTTTTTTTTCTTTTTGTGTTTGTTTTCCTTCAAATAATTGGCAACAATTATTTTTAAATGTAGTTACTCAAGGATTAGAGACTACGAAAATGTGAAAAAGACTAGTATTTGACGAAAAAGGTTGGTAGGTGGGTAAAGTAGGTAAGGAATATTTGTGGGGAAGACATGAGTTTCCTGGGGATGGGTTTGGGTATTGGAGCTTGATTGGTAGAAATTAATCAAATAAGTCAGGTCTCAGTTATGTGTTTCACTCCTAACCATTGGTAAGTATGACAACCTTACAAGTGTATTGTATAATCTTTACACGGAGTTAAGTCAATACCTTCATTTCTATTGTTACATAACAAAAAACCTTATAGTTAAAATTTTACGGATGAAATATTAAACGGAAAAAATAAAATCAATCCAATTTCATAATACCGGGATTTAAAACCTTTCTAACATACACTTTTAAACTTCAAATGTTTAGATTTTTATGTTATTACTTGTGTTATTGTTGTTTTTTTAAAGAAAATGAATGAATAAATAAATAAAAAGAATTTTAATTGAAACAGTAATTATATACTTGACTATTGAAAGAATTATCAACTTGGTATTTTATTATCGTCTTGTCCTTTTTTTTCTTTCTCACCATCTCCTCTTTTTTTCTTGCAGTTTGTTCATTGTACTAATATTTTATACATTAGTATATCATATATATTTACAATTTTATTATATTTATAGTTTTGATTGGAGGATCGGCTGAATATGTTCGTGTTAAGAATATTACTATTTTCAGGAAGTATTTTGATGGCAATACCATTAACAAAAGAGGAACGACAAGCATTGTTTTCTGGAAAGATAAGAAAACCTATCAGTCCGGCAGTTTATGTGGGAGGAATTATAGGAAGTATGGTTTTGATTGCATTTGTATTATGGCTTCTATCATTTCATAAAATACGAAAAACCAAAAAATCTACAATCATGAACAACAATAATAACTCAAGGACACAATTATTATCAGGTCCTTTTAGTAATCGGCTACAAAGACCTCAACCATCGGCACAGCTTCGACGTGGAGGATCAAGATTGATGGGGATGAGAAGAGGGAATCATGGGGGGGATGGTGAAGAGACTCAAAGGTTGTTGGTGGAACCTAATAGGATTTTGGGATCGAGAGGAGGAGGGAGACGGGGTCCTCCAGGGTTGGGATTAAATGGAAATAGACGCCAACCAGTGTCTGCAATGGATTTGGGTCGCCATCCTTCATTAGTCAGTGTGTATAGAAGAGAATCAAAGTGTCTAACACAACGTGAACTAAACAGTATGTTTCCCGCCGTCGAATTTCGGGAATTAGCCTACAACATGAAACTACAAAACATCAACAGTTCCAATATCTACAACTCTCATACCACCCAAGTCAACTCCATGCTTGACTCTCACCTTCCCATCACAAAACCTCCACCTGCCCTTTTCGAATCCTTCCCAAACAAACGACATTCCACCATTCTCGATGACTCTTGTTGTTGTAATTCCACCACTTCCCAATCCAATCCATCCCATTCCGAAGAAGATGAACACATCTGTATCATTTGCCAATCTAATTTACTCCAATCTGACATTGTTAGAATCCTTTCTTGTCACCACATATTTCATGACGAATGTGTCACTCCCTGGATTATTGAAAAAAATGGTACTTGTCCTTTATGTAAAAGGGATTTAAAAAAAGAGGTTCCTGAAAGTGTAACTGCGGATCAAAATGCTAAAATTAAGTCAAGAATTAAACCAAAATCGTCAATGTTGGATGTTGATGAGGATACATCAAGTTGAAGAAATATTTTGTCTGAATTCATGAGAAATAAAAAAAAAAGAAAAGAAAAACATGCATATCTAACAACATTTGAACTTAATGTTTCTAATTTATTATTATTTTTTCCTTTCAAAATAATAGATATAGTGTAGGTGAGACCTACTCTCATACCTATTTTCTCTTCATTTCATTACAGAAACCCAATACGGGGTGTAGAATACAAAAACTATGGAACCAAAAAGGCATGTAGATATCCTAATTAAAAGATCTAGTTTTGTGATTTTTTTTTACTGCATCTTGTTCATACATATCTTCCAAAGTTTACACATTCCATCTGCATTAGAACATATCATGAGAGATTCATATATTTGAAAACAAAAATATCTAATTAGATCTAGTTAAACAAAATATCTCATAATATTCTCTTTCTCTAATGTTTTCTACTTAATACTACATAGTTAACTTACAAATTCATCATATATTTTGTTATGTTGTAGTACAGTAATAAAAATGTGCTTTTTTTTTATAATAATAATCTTATATTATATTAAAAATGATAAAAAATAGATAGATCCCAGGTTTATGTAGGTAATGAATGAAAGTTCGTTCAGTATGATTTTACATTAAGATAGAGAGAAAAAGAAAATTATGATATAATAAAACGTGTAGACATTATCGACCGTAGGTGGACGTCCTATGCGATAAATATGTATGCTAATAAATGGTAGTGCGATTGACGAGTTTCTGTCACTATTAAATCTCCTGATTTTTATTAAAAAAAATGTAAAATCATAAAACTAAGGATCAATAAACAGTAAATGATTGCTACTCTCGCCGTAAATGGGCTCTGATGATAATGATGATTCCTTCAACGAATTTGTAAAAGTTTTCGGAAAATCATCAGCACTGCTCAGAGACAATGTTTCAGACCTTAAAACATTTTTGACATTTCCATTTTTAAGCGATGTTGGTTCCAAAGTATTTCCAACCCCCATCAATATATTTCAGTTTGAGTTGGGTGGTGTAAAACTTTCACTATCACTCTGGTAGTTCTACGATAACTGATGATATATCTGAAATGGAAGATTTATCCATATGTGAATTCACCTCGACTTGTGTTTCTTCAATAATTGTGGGGCTTGATGGTTGTTTCATTCGCGTTTTTATACTCTTGACTGAGCTTGATATAGTTTTGGTTTCGCTTTTGACTGATTGAGCCGGGGTGATAGTATTAAATATACTCGTTGAAGAGCTATTTGGATACTGATAAGAATCTTTAACAAGTTCCGACTCTACGTTCAGTGTGAAATTCGAATCTTCACTTATCCGTGTCGCTTCATCATCTGGTGTATAAATTTCCCTGGCAAAAATTTTCTTTCGTCTATAATTCAAATACATCCAAGCCAGAAATATCGATATCAAAATTGCGCCAACCACTGAAAAGGCAACTATCAACGATAAATTTTCCGTTTCTCTTTTTACCAGAGTTTTCATAGTTGGTTTTTCTGTGATCTTTTTCAAGGGTCTTGTTGTTTTGATATATACCGCAATGGAAGGCGTCTAATGAGGGGGCAAATGTGTACGTACTGTGTAAGCAAATAAACGACCACAAAGGAATTCAGAATAGACTATACATTTGAGAGCCAACGGGATCCCAGAAGAGTACAAGAAAGAATCAAAGGATAGAAACGAAGTTATTTATAAAGAAACTAAAATATAAAAAAAAAAAAATAAATAAAAAAAAAGAGCGTGAATTCATATAAAGTTTCTATCCTGATAAAAGTAGGAAATAATAAACAGAAATTTGAATAGGAGACCAAAAAAGGCTATTTTTATTCTGGTTTAGTACTACGACTTGTTCGATATTGTCTTGTTTGCTATTCCCAGCTTTTCTATTTGTATGGAGACATAGCAGCGTTTACCGTCTCTTCTTTATTCAACCGGATTGTATTTCATCAGCTATTGTGTGCCACTTACAAACTAATGTCGACAGGAGTCGCTGATATCGGAAAACAAATTGTTGCATGACTTGATTGCACGGCTGTAATGGGTGCTGGTAAAACCCCTTCCAGCCTTTTTATCACGAATTTTCTTTCAGAGAATTTCAATTTGTTTTTATACGCTACATGTACTTTTCATTACTTTTCATATTACATAAATTTATGTAAATAGTCATAGTTTTTGTTACTGAAATCAATATGATCGAATAAAAGAGTTGGATTTTGGCGTTTAAAGTTCTATTGCCACCATTGCCACTTTTTAACGCAATTAAACTGTATTATATGTATTCATTAACATACAAATAACATAAATCTTTTTAGAAAAACGTCCATTTTGTCAATGCTAAAAGCAAAGACACGATATTCAAAATAAATTGCTTTTATGTGTACAACATAATTATTCCCAACCTCGTAAAGCGTAAATACATATGATGGGATCTGCTATTTTATTTCATCTTACACTCTTGTCCTCCCTTGTAAACATGTTACTTTTATTTTAAATATATCTTTTGAATTTCTGGTAGCTAGGGGTTAAACTAAAACTAAAAAAAATAATCCTTACAAAACTCATAAAGGCTGATACTAATATTTAAACTTATAAGAATTCTAAAAAAAAAATATTACAAAACTTTTTAAATAAAATCATATTTACCAAGTATTGTATACATATATATTAGTTTAGAAAAATTATGCATGTAATATTTTGACTTCTAGTGAATATTAACCTTTATATCTTTACACATTCATTTTCATCGTACTTACATTTGCATTTATGTAGCTAAAGGGATATATCATCATTTTAAGTAAATAAATACTTCCATACAACGTTATAGATTCTTTTTTGCAGTTTATCAGGAAACGCTATGAATTTCTATACCTCATAATTTTTCAATTGATGGGCAAACTTCTTACCAAATCCCTCGTCTGTTTTCCTTTCAGCACTAAACTGTGTCATTATTTCTTTCGTGGAAAACTCGGAATCATATTTATCAATAATTGATGTATCATATTAGAAGTAATCATATGTAATATCTGACGATAATTCTAGTCCCTGCGCTACTAAACCGTTGATATTTACACCATCGTCATATAGCAGTTCAATATGTTTCTGATTGACTTTCCAGAATATGGTTCAAATACGTTTATCTTCCAATTTTTGGTCAGATTTTTTAACTGATTTGTTTTGCATAGTATTTAGATATATTTAGTTTATGTTGAGGTCAGCATTGTGAAAAAATACATTTGAATTTGTTGTTTTAGTTGGGACAATCGATGTAGAATTTGTGCTGCTGTCCGTTGTTGATGTGATAGTATTGCTTTGAAGAGTTTTAATCGTTGTAGACAATATGTGTACTGTGTCAATTTTAGAACTTACTGGTACCGTATAAAAATTCGGTGCTCTCTTGAGCGGTCTTCAATTATTCGATTTAAGATTGAAATTCAGAACTTTTAAAGTTGAAACTGAATTCCCCGTTGAGGGTTCTTTGTTCTTGAATTGGATATCAATTACTAAATTTGGCTCAAAGTTTTTTAAATTTCTTTCAATTACCAATGATTTTCAATATTTTTCAGCAACTGTTCCTATAGGGCATACTGGTCTGTGGTATCTCAAGGACTTAACGAAGAATTTTTTTTGTCTCCTGATATTTCAGTGACCTCTTCCCAACATGGCATCTTTTCAGCAAGCTAAAATTGGTATCTCAATTTCAAAGCTACTCTTAACCCATAAAACCGTTTTGTAGGGGCTATTATATCTGTACAAACAAGTGTTACAGTATATGCAAAATAAGTCTCTAGAAACAAAATCCAAAACCAGGTGTCCCTTCCCTATAACTATCTACTAGGAAATGAAAATATCCTGCTTTCTAATTAAAAAGGTATTATCTTTGGCCAATTGTCATTTGCACATAGGTTAATAATTGATAAAATTGGATTTATAGAATGAGATTATTGAAATGCGGTCTTTATCGTTTGTTATTCCTAAGACGTTAGCACCAATATTAAATCACATTAAAAACTTGTCAACGGAGTAAGAGGCAGAGTTTCAGATAAACATGGGAATTGTTGCACCACAGGTTTTCCCATGTGGAATAGACATTTGGATGGATGTCTTAATAATCTGTGGTTCAGGTATAGGTATTAGCGTTTCTTATCCATCAAATAACTCTTTCCGTTGTCAGCAACTATCTTTTCAATTTAACTATACATGCCACAATAGATGTAACTGTTTTCTTTGTCTTATTGATCAATGTTGCCAAAGAGCTAGTAACTTGACGGAAGAATAGGTAGTAGACTTGAATTATGACACAATTTGAATAAGGAAACCACTCAATAAAGAGCAATATCCTAAATTCAGCCAATTGAAGGTGTAAAAATAAGATTACAGAGAAATATCCTGAATTTTAACAAATTTGTGCAAATTGAACTGAAATATGTAATCCAGTTGGGCCAGAAAACATGAAATTTTGAAACTAATATTTTACTACATCTTCTCTGTGATACCGTCATAACCTTGGGAAAATGCTTTTTTATATTCCCATTTTGGGAGTCTACACAATTAGAAATGTCTTTCTACCTGTAGAATTGAATATTTTATTCTCTACCAGAAGAATACTGTCTTAAACATCAAATACAGACCCTAAAGATACCGTCATTTTTGGATAAGAGAAGAAGAATACAACTAATCTTTGATAGGAAACCCTTATGCATTTGCGAGGTACCGCATTAAAACTTTTCTTTTCCCAAAAAAAAGGCACAATATTTCCCCTTTACATATTTTGAACCCTTTCAACACTCAAATAGATATATAGAGAAGGTAGTTCAAGTTTATCTTTGTTATGTATACATTTATTTACATACCTAGATATTTACTGTCGATATACAATAAATTAGACAGACTCATTCTTTCCAAGGTTATGAACACATGAAATAGATCGCATGTAAAGACCTATTCCTATATAAAAAACAGAAAAGGGTGATCAAGTTTGATTATGTTCTCAAAAAATTTGAAAAAGCTGATATGCAATAAATAATTTTCTTCAGGTACGTACAACTTAATGTGCATCTAGATCTATTTTTTCTACACTTTTTTTTGTCTATTTGATTTTTAAACCTATTTTTGCTTCTTTGTTTGGTGTCACATAAAGAATTGCAATTTAATCAAAAGATACCATTATATCTCTGAACAATTATTTTTTGATACTATTCAGTTTGTAGTTATATTATATTGGGATTTCTTTGTCAAAAATAAATAAAATTAATGCTCCATATTAGGTGTGAACAAATTATTACTTAAATGAATGAAATATTTTATGTATAACCACAATTAATTTATATACAAATAAGTTATTGAATGAAAAATACTATTAGTTTTAGAGATGAAATCAGGTATGAATGTCAAGAAAGTTTTGTGAAATATTTTCTTCTTTTCATTTTACTTAAAAATATTTTACTGTAAATATATTGTTAAATTTCTCTCTCTCTCTTTTACTTTAAATTGTACTGTTTACATAGATGCAAAGTTCCTTTTGGATTCAGAAACAGCTATTCAAAATGAAAACTAAAGTTGGGTCCACAGACGAAATTGAGACGCCAACGGGTGGCACAAATGGATTAAAGCCTATAATATTGGATGTCAAGGAGGTTTATTTGGTTAAGAAGTTACTAGTGGATGCAATTATTGAAACTAGATATCATAATCTTTATCCAAGTAATATTTTGGAAGATTCACATATTATGGAATTTCATTATGATAGGGATGAAAAATTTCGGATTAAATTTTTTGTGAATTTGTCAAATTGTGATGTTACAAATCAGAATGGACTTCATATTGCAATGACGGTGTCGGTTGAAGTAAGGGAGAAAAATCTTTGTGGCGTTAAGGACGGTGATGAAAAAGATTTAAATCAGATTCGTGATGACCACAAGATTTTTAAACTTGCTGAACAAGTGGCAAAACATGTCACTTTTGACTCAGCTAAAAATCCAGAAGATATACTTACTAATCTTCCATTATTCATTGATAGTATAAGAACAACAGCTGAAATAAAGGAAAGTGACAAAATGGCACAAAAGAAGGCATATATGGAACATCTTAGTAGTTGCAAAACTAGGGAAGTTTCCTACAAATGTCCTTCTCATGCTGAACATAGAATAGGAGATCAGCTTAAGATTGCTGGTCGTGGAATACATATGGTTTTTGGATTAAATTTGAGTGAAAAAGGGTGGTGTCATAGCAACGAGTGTAAGATCTGCAACCAGGCAGAAAGTGTCTACACATATATGGTAAAAGAGAAGGAGGGATACTTTGACAGGCCTGTTAAAGTCAGTGAATGCTATGAGTATCGTATACCCGATAGAATGAATACTTCTAGTGACTTGTTGGATTTTGACGAATCAAGAGGTGTTATTTGCCAAAGTCAGAGAATTGGAGGATTTGATCAAGAGAATGTCAATGGGTATCCTGGTTTAAAATATCTGAAAATACCTTGGAGTAGTGAAGTTTTCACAGGTCTTGAAGAAATTGACAGATATTTGAATAAATTCAAAATCAAATCATTTCTATTAAAACGGGTTCCAAAAATTAATAGTGTTGCAGGGTACAAACCAAAGCTTGAAAAATCATTAAAAGAATTTGGCAACATTACAACCAAAATGCAAGACGTCAAATTTGACAATATTCAAAACAAACCCCCACCTCCACGAATAAAATATTCATTTTCATATGCGGACAATATCATGTCAGAAAAATTAAAAAAAGGACTAAAGGTTGGATTTAATTTTGAAGATATTAGTGCAAAAGATAAACATATTCAAATGTGTATCAAAATTTTTGGAGGGATAGAAAAAAACAAGATGCCTCAAGTGTCAAGATCTGAAATGATTCAAAAATTTCAAAAAATGCATAATATATCAAATGAAGAGTCCCAGAGTATTATCCACAAGTATTTACAATTTTGCGCAAATGAAGTTGCTGAACAAGCTGTTAGAAACCGTCAACAAAAATTTCGAGAATCTCAGAATAAATTACGAAGTAACCAATCAACAGTGGTTTCAGTAAATATTCCAATAGACCATTTCCACCTTAACAGCAAAGTTGTTCAAGAAACAACTTTAAATGAGTTCAAGACTCACATATGGATTTCAGACAAGGACACCAATAATCTAAACAATGGTCATTGGTCCATCTACACTCCTGAAAACCATATTCCACCCATCACTACAACTTCTACTCACACTTTGCACCGTCAACGTATTCATAAAATCTCATCTAATGGTTTCAGTAAATTTCATGTCGAAGGCACTGTCTACAAAAAAAATCATCCAATTTCTCACTATAGAGTGCAACCTTTAAAAATTCGAACCTATTTTGATATTCTGGCAATCCGCAAGATTTCTACAATGTCTATTCCTCAAGGTAAAATTCGGGCCCAATTAGCATTACTTCGTAATTCCCATTCTTTTGTTGACGATGCTGACCAGAAAGCTTTTATTAATCGCCGAAAATTTGAAGTAGCTCTAAGATTTGGACATAATGATTCACATATTTTACGAGATTTACTTCCATTTGAAGATGTAGTCGAAATAAGAAACAGAGTAAGAAGAGAAAAACCTTTCTTTTTACAGCATCGACGTCAAAATATTTTATTGGAACAAAAAAAGATTTTACGAGAAATACCCATTTCACCTCTATGGCTACCATCTAACGCCCCTCCCACTTATTACCTGGGTCTGTCACCTCCTTACAACCCCGATCATCCACCAAAATTACGAGAAAGATCCCGTCTCTGTCACTGCATGACTAATTACAAAAATCCATCTTCTATTAAAATAAGTATAGACTTTAGTGAGTTAGATATAGACTTAAATCCGTTTTCATTCACTTTGCCTCAACCGACTACAAAAAATGCTTTACTGACTACAGCTTCAGAAGTAACTTCTAAAGAAAATGAGGAGTTCAGCGATGATAATAATGATACCATTGACTCAACAAGTGAACTTACGGATAATGATGAAACTCATGACTCAAATTCATCTACTGAAACTGAAGTTTATGATGATTTAAAGTCAATTATTTATTATGATTTCGATGATGTTATTTTATCTTAAATTGGGCATATCATATTCGTGTATAAATGATGTTGTTTTGAATGTATTTCTCAAAGTAAAGTTATTATTGATAATAAAATATAGACAAAAATTTTAACTACATTAATGTTTTAATTTATTATTTAATTTTTTATTGCAATCATACTGGATTAATACTACATAATAATAGGTACCTTTGGGTGAAAAGGTTGAAACCATGGAATGGAGAGGGTTTTCACGCACGGCTGATTCGGATATATATATATATATATTTTTTTTTTTTCACGTTTTGAAAAAACAAAACTTTCTTGTCACCAAAAATTTCAACGACTTACATTTTCAGAACTTTTCATCCAAATGATACACCGAATCAATAGATATGCAATATCATTATTACCTCGACACATCAGGCTTCAAGCATCATTATATCATGTGTTAGCCATAGAAACTTCTTGTGATGATACCACAGTTGCACTTATATCGCGACCCGAACCTACTAAAGCACCAGTTTTGATATCGCATATGAAACGATCATTAAACAATGTAGAAGCTGGAGGGATCATTCCATTGGAGGCGAGAAACTTTCACCAAGAAAATTTAGCATTGATGGTGGAACAAATATTGAAAGATAATGGTATGGGACCCTACGGGGACACGGGGAAAAATATTGATATTGTCGCAGCAACGAGAGGACCAGGGATGGTAGGATCGTTGGCAGCAGGGTATAATTTTGCTAAGGGGTTGAGTGTCGGGTGGAATGTACCATTGGTGGGTGTTCATCACATGGTAGGCCATTTGGTTACCCCGAGGTTTTTTGGAGACGGACCAGAGTACCCATTCATTTCGCTACTAGTAAGTGGGGGTCACACAATGCTGGTTGAATCACGAAGTATTATGGAACACAAAATTTTATGCAATTCCGTCGATATTGCCATTGGTGATATGCTCGACAAATGTGGCAGGGAACTTGGAATTAAAGGTAATATGATTGGGAAGGAAATGGAAAAATTTATTAATAATAATGATGAAGTTTATGATCCTCCATCATTAGCATCTCATAATGTGCCTGATGATTTAAAATTTCCCAACCCTTTACAGAATAAATCAGGTGGTCGAAAAAATATATTGGGCTATTCTTTTGCTGGTTTTATTACTTCCTTAAGGGTACTAGTCAAACGTACATTTGGAACAGAAGATCCTTCTTCTTTACCTGAATCAACTAGACGAGAGTTAGCTACCCGCCTTCAACACGCTATATTTTATCACCTTTGTACCAAAACTGTTTTAGGTCTTGAGCAATCTTCTGTCCCTATTAAAGACATTGTATGTGCTGGTGGTGTCGCCTCTAATTTGATGCTACGAACGATGCTGGAGTCTCAAATTAAAGAGAAATATGGGAGTAATGCAAGATTTTATTATCCTGAACCTATTTGGTGCACTGATAATGCTCTGATGATTGGATGGGCAGGAATAGAGTTTTGGGAAGCTGGGTATCAAACTGATTTAAGCGCACGACCTACTGCAAAATGGAGTGTGGAAGAAGTCTTGGATATTGATGGATGGAAGAAATCTAGTTAAGTTTCGAGATAATTTGTAAATACATATAGACATACAGCTTACATTGGTATACATAGTGCATTTTTTTGAAATGAAAAAGATAAATAAAAAAAGAATTGTGATAAAATTTTAGAAAAACTATAATAATTGTTAACTTTAGGAAATTACAAAAGCTTAAGCAGATCTGCGACCAAACACTCTGAATCTCTTAACACCACCATCAGGGATGATAGTTAACTTGGTGTGAGTGAAAACTTCCTCCTTACTGTTAGTCAGTTCATGGAATACTTCAACCTTAGAACCTTCAGGAGTCGGACCCACTTCTTCACCATCACGAAGGTATTGATGAATAGTGTGAGGACCAGTTTTTGTTCGAGGAACAATTAATTTCCAGTTAGGATCATCAACATCTGGTTTTCCGGCACCTTCAAACTTCATTGCATGAACAGTAATACTTTGAGGGTAGTTACCAATAAAGTGGGCAGTATCAATAACAACTCTGTCAATCATACCAGCAGCACCAAGTTCAACAATAACCCAATCGACATGACCAGAAGTTCTAGAACGCTTAGTCTCCCAACCATCACCCATATCTTTACCACGACCAGGAATAAGCAAGTTATCAACAGCACCGAAATGTTGATCGGAGAAGGAAACAGCAACACCGCCATTGGAGACATGAGCCAAATCGACGACTTGGTTCAAGTCCTCGGGGAAAACAGCAGTGGGCTTACCGTAAAGTCTGAAACGGGCAATACCTCCATCAGGGTATTGCTTAAGTCGAACATGAGTATAAGGTTTTTCAGTAATTTTTTCACGAATAAAGAAGTGACGTTGAGAAGGTCCACATTCAGTTTTTTCAATGACCATATCCCATGAAGCAGAGTCAAGTTCACTGTCGTCCATAACAAAAGTACCTTCAACAGATATAAGAGGAGCATGGTTACCAGAGAAAAAGCTGGTATCGATCTCAGTAGCAATAATGGTAGCACTAGCAACACCTAGTTTGACAATGACCCAATCAGCTTCTTCAGGATTATGACGACGAGTCTCCCAACCATCGTACCAAGCACCAGCAGGAGTAAATTTGCCAATTTGTCTAATAGGGACACCAGGTTCGATCAAGTTACTTGCTGCTGCGAACCATTCATCAGAGAAAGAGAGGATTTTACCACCGAGCTTAGCACCAATTACATCAGCATATCTGGATGAGATTTGATTCACAAATTCATCATGATCAACGACAGAAATAGCAGACATTTTGTGAGAAATTTCAATGAAAATAGACGATGAAAGAAGAAAAAGGAAGAAAGTGAAATTTTCAGGGAATATATATATGTGACTTCTGCGACTATGACCGAATATGCATCTGTCCGTTTTAGGAATATTATGCTTCGAATAGGATAAAACCGACGGCCTCTATTTGCACAAATAAATTTTTGCCCTGAGTATATCACAGTCCAACACAGTATATTTACGTCCAATAGCTTTAGACTACGCTTCTCCGCATTGAAAATCAGGTCCAGTTTACCCCATTCGGTCTCTCGATCTTGGACCAACATCATGAAAAGAATGGCTCAATGAGATGCTCAAGGATTTTACGAACCATGTTCACGATTCAGTACAAAGCATTGAAAGTTCCAGTGAAATGTTCAGTTCCATTGACACAGTCTCAGCTTGATAATTTTGCTCCATTCAAGAACTGGCTTGCCGAAATGGAAGCATCAATCACCAAACATCGTAAAGAATACAAATTGGCTGGTATTAATATTCAGAGTGTCGATATGTTTGGGAAAGAGAAAATAGGATTTTTAAAGTTTAAGGCCGAGTTCATTCATCCTAATGGTAGACCATTACCTGGTATTACTGTTCTTCGTGGGGCTTCAGTAGCTATGTTAGTTGTATTACGAGATCAAGATAATCAAAAAGAGTACATCGCGCTTGTCGAACAACCAAGAGTCCCAGTTGGCAGTACTAACTATCTTGAAATACCTGCTGGAATGATAGACGAACAAGTTGGCATAACCAATTCAAATATCTTTGTTGGTGCTGCTGCTCGGGAGCTTGAAGAAGAAGTTGGCATCAAAATCACTTCCGAAGATTCTCTAATTGATCTTACATCTAAAATCGCACATGCTCCGAATGGTGTACACCTATCTCCTGGATTACTTGATGAAAATATTAAAATTTACCTTTACAAAACTAACATTTCAAGTGTCGATTTGGAAAAGTTACAGGGCCAACTTAGATCAAGAATTGATCTGGATCATGAAGGTGAAAATGAGGTTATTACAATTCGAATTGTACCTTTACAAGATGCATTTAAAATTGGTCTTTGTGATGCAAAGTCTATATTGGCACTCTCTTTGTACCAGAGCTATATTGGAAATATATAAATCTAATATCTTAATGCTTGGTTATAGAGTCCGTTAATTTGCGGATATATATCTGTAAGTAACTACCTGAAATTTTCTGTAGATTCATTCATATGTGAGTAGTGTTGATTTTCAAGACAGATGAAAACTAAATTGATAGTAACATACCTACATATGCATCTATGTTAATTCACATATCATATACATACGCACATGCGGAAGTAAGAATAAACAACATATAAAAATGGTACAAATTTCATGCCTGTACATGAATGGCAATGAAAATATGTTATTTGTAGAAGTAAGTAGGAGAAGAGAATATTGTAATTATATGGATTTAAATTACATTGTTGAAACTGGCGAGACATTCCATATACATCTAGAGAAAAACACTACGGGGATAAATAAATTACTGGTCCATGTCATCATCACTTCTCTTTCTCTTCTTATCCTTTTTGCTTTTCTTTTCCTTTTTTTTCTCACTTGCAGGGACATAATCATCCTCCTTAGGGGCAATAAAATCCTTTGCTCTTTCTTTATCTTTTTCCACCTTAGCAGCCTCTCTCTTTTCCAGTTTATGTTCCAATTTCCGTCGTTCTTTCTCGGATTTACTAAGGAAATATTCACCAGATTCGATTTGTAGATCGATTTTCCTGGGTTGTTGAGCAGGAGGGAAGGGAGTGTATACCTTCTTCTCAGTAATTTTCTTGGGTTTCTTGCGTGCAACATTACGTTTCTTGAACTGCGGTAAGAAACGAGCCCAATTTTCGTCAGCTAATTCAGGCTTTTGAGACAGTTCACGCTTAATCATCAGTTCTTTGATATAATAAATAGGGTGAACATTCTTCATGCAATCTTCAACAACTCTTCTAACTTCCTTCAATCCTTTGTAAGGACCCATAGCAGATACAGTGTTACCTTGTACCAGAACATAACATTTGGTAAGAAGTTCTAATGCTTTTAGTGTATTACCGTTAGGTCCAAGTAATCTCTGTCGTCGCTTCACAAATCTGTCTCTATTTGTGACAAAATTTCCAATTTTAATGACATCACAAGCGATATCATCATCCAAGACTTTAACAGCTTGAGGGAATGGCACACTTCGAGCCAACAATTTGATCAAATCTCTGGACTTTAAAATAATTGCCGGGTCAAATGTTTTACGAGTAGTTTTGACCGTCATCGATCCTTCAACTAAATCTAATACACATGCAATTCCATGTTTGTCAAGCGCTTTCGTGACATCGGTCCATATTTCACGAAGATAGTTTTCACGATATTTTGGGAATAACGTGGCAAAACTACTTTCCTCCAAAAATGGACTTCCTGATTTGTTATCCTCTGGCTTAAAAGGTTCTATCTTCCATTTATCAATATCTGGAGTATCCCATTCCTTCTCTTTATTATGTGTTGAAACCATTATTTAAATTTTTGATGCAAAGGTGTATGATTCCAAAAAAGAAAGGAAGAAAAAAATAATTTCATGAAAATGACAATGAAAACTCCCAATTAATAACTTTATTCTCCCAGTCTCACAGTTACGCTCTGTGCCTTAAAACCACCTGAAATTTTTTTTATTCAGCTTCTCGTCCTCTTCTTCTTCACCTTAATATTACACACAACAACAAGATACAAGCAATAATGGCTGCAATCAAGAGTAATTCAACTAAGGTCAAATCTATTTCAACTTCTTTTGAGAACAAGAAGACACCTTTGAAGTCAAAAGTAGGTAAATCCAAAGTCAAATTAAGTAAAAAGGGTCAAAAGCTGAAGGATAAAGCCTTGCAAACCGACATCGATAAAACTATGCCTGTGATGGATATATTTTCAGAAATTCAAGCCAATAAACCAGAAGTTAAAAAGTTTGAAAAGGAAAGGAAGATAGCTGAGAAGAAACATGCTATTATTACAACTAATCAAGATCTTCTTTCTCAATTAGATACCATCAATAAATTTACCCTCTGATCTGTTTTACCCAGAGATTTACGACAAATATGAAAATTTGTTAAATAATTATTTATTTGATAATTAAAAATATCGGCACAAAAGTTTGGGAGTTTAGGGGTGTACATTTTGCTTGAACAAAACTAATTGGAAGCTAAAAGAACAGAGAAAGATAAAAAGATGTATTCCTGGGATATAAAGGATATGATACCATATTATTTTATTAATTAAGTTCTTGGTTGTGGATAATTTTGGAAATTTTGCTACTGTTGAACGTGAAGAACTGATTTTAAGCCAGTGTATTCTTGAATTAGTGAGGAACATCACTGAATGCATTTCTCTTACCCAATATATTTGGATAGAAAAGTCCACATATTGACTCTAGGTGGTCGAATAGAAGGAGATGGTACTTATCTGTTGGTATTTTTTTTTAACATATACTTGATATTGGTTTGTACACTAGGACGAATATGAAAAATAATGATGTGCTCTATAGTACACCAATATTTCGGTTTATTTAATTCATGATTATTAGACTTTGATTGTGTGACTAACGGTACACACCTATGAACCCGTGTTTAATAATATCCATCGTTTATATATTCTGTGATCTTTTTCTTTACTATATATCTTGTCTTTAAATATGAAAACTTATGTTCATCTATAACCATTTCCACCGTAACGGAAATTGTATATATTGTTGCTTACTAGTTATAAAGTAGTTCATCAACTATGGTCAGTCCCTTCTTTACATTAGATATGAGGTGGATTGATTACACTGTTGTGGCGTAAATGAATATTTTGCTGACATTGATGTAACTGTTGCGGTTTGAATGAGCTATTGGTGATCGGAAGCTACTCATCGATTCCTGAACACATGAATAAACCTAACGATTTATCATTTTGACAACATGGTAGCATTAATTGATAAAGACTATGGAAAATCTTGACCTTATTACTCCTTGTGGTTGTAGAATTTCTAGGTGAAGAAAATTTAAAACGTTATTTACAGAAACAGGGTGTTTTATCACAATTACTGTGGTTAGTAACATACAACATCCGTTTCCACCAAATTAAGAAATACCCCAAACTGGTAACATATTATCACTTTAAAATTGAGCAAGAAAAAAAAAACTCAGGTGCCCTTTGTATTGTTCATGCTTTATAGTGCCTTTTGAGTGTTTGAACATGCATTAATCTTTTCATCATAACCAAAAATAAAATACCTGTTATCTTTTTTTTTTTTTTTTTTTTTTTTTTTTTTTTTTTTTTTTTTTCATTTATTTTCATTTATTTTCATTTTGGACAGGTAGAGTAGTTTCTTTTCGATGAAATGATTGTCTCGATTCCTGAGGATTCAGCAGTTATTTCGGTCTCTGATACGAATATCGAGGGATTTTCACATTCAAGACCCAATTCTTCATCTTCTTCTAGTTCTAGTGTGCAAACTATACCGATAAAATTTCCCAGGAAGCCTATAATATCATCGTCATCACAATCATATGCAATGCCTAGTTCAGATTCGGTTCAACCTGTGGAAGAAATCCCAGGTGTGAAATCTAGGTCAAAGCTACCGACTCCCAAATTGGTTATAACGACAAGTACAGATCCGATAGTTTCATCTAAATTCATTAATGACAGCAATAATAACCTTTTATTCTCAGGTACTGACGGGAAAAAAAATTCAAAACGGTCAATTAAAAGTAACATTAGGATTACTTCGAGTGCTAATTTCAATTCGTCTCAAGCGAAACTGGCCCCCTTAGCAAAACAGAAAGAATTGTCGTCAGCACTCAGGAAGGCTAAACTTTTTGCAAAGCAAGCGACGGGAGGTGGTTCTTCGTCAAAAAAATTAAATTCAGTGGGTCCTTCTGAAAATTCACGAATTAAAGGACTCACAGATAATAGCATGCAGGGTCTTCCACCAGGTAGACCGCCTATCTCGGAAATGTCCCCAACTCTAGGCAGATCTTCGAAGGAATTAGAACGAATTGCATCAAATGCTGGAGCTGGACAAAATCCTATAGTAACTCTGAATTCTAGTGTAAAAGATGACAAAGCCAAACATCACTTATCCTTCAGAACAAGGAAAGACCCACATTCTAATGTACATCTTTCATCAAGTTACTCCAACTCAAAACTAGTATCTGAACAAGGAAGTATATATTCATTTCATCCATCAAGCCCAGGAGCATTGGTAAAAACATTACCAGTGATGGATAGTAAACCAGTACCCCCTCTAACAGAAGATTTGGGATATGTTGCTGATGAATCATGGTCTTATATCAAAACCTGGGTCATTTCTATATTTAAGGGTGAAGGTCTTCGTATCCCAGTAGAAAAAGTTAATTACGTCTTAACACTTCATCTAGAGTCTAAAATCAATTCAAACTGCAAACCTGAAGATATATTGTCCGACTTTAATAAATTTACAATATCAGCAATGTTAACCTTGGAAAGTCCTAAACAATATATGTCTGATTCAAAGTTTATACAACGATTAGTGGATAATTGGCAATTTTTCTTTTCTCAAGTCTTGCCTTATTGGGAGGCTGTATTCTTACCATTGCAATTAGAATTTGATGGTTGTGGACAGATATTGACACCTTCTACGGCTAGTACTTATTGGGAACCTGCAGTTTCCTCGCGAAATGAACTTAATATTCGTAGAATGACATTAATAATTTACAGAGATTATATTATTCTTCCAATAGCTAACCATTTGGAGTGTAAGTCTACCATTTTTATTTATCTATTTTTTTATTCTTTACTAATATTGACTTAGATATAGCAAACAAAGGTTCTCATTTCGACAATTATCATGTAGCAAAAGAAACTGCTTTGCGTATATTGCAGTGTCTAAATGTTCTAGCATCATTGCATTCATATTATTCCAATCAAGAAAAGATAGAAGAGTTAACAAAAGTCATCAAAATCAAATGGCTCACACAACCTCAAAATGGTAAATCTCGTCATGGATTTGTTACAACGAGTTAGTAATATTTATTATAGCCTACGGTATGTAGGTATACTTGCAAGCAGAAAGACCAATATAATGATTTATTTTATGAACTAATTTTCATAATGTACGTCCTTTTTGTTATGGTTTTATACATTTTGCAGAATATTCGTAATGTTATCAAAATTCATTTCATGACCTAGTCTCAAAGCTCTGATTATTATTCATTAGCTTTGCTTGACCCACGGGTTATATGATACTGCATGTACAATATGAGAAACTGACAGGGTTTGTTATATCTACATAAATGTATCTTCTATATCAACACTGGACTCTTCAGCATCAACTTCAGCAGCAATTCTCAAAACTCTTGTATCATCTTCGTTTTCTTCCATTGAAACCTCATCCTGTTGCCTAACAGTTACCATAGAAGACCCATCGATAGCGTACATACTTTTGCCATCACTGTGACAATACCAAAAAGATCTAAATTGTGCGGTTGATTGTAAATCATTAAAATGAAATATTTGAGGCTGCTGTTGTTGGTTTTGAGGATCCCATATTCCGACGAAATTTCTTGATGCTTGTGTAATTAAAAGGCAATGTGATGTTTTGTTAAATTGAAGCAATAGAATTGGCTGTGAATGAATAAGAACGGCAATAAGACGTTTTGTGGTCCAAATATAAACGTTATGGGGCAAGGTTGAAATTACAGTGGCAATGTAGCCTCCTGTTTGAGATA
Source organism: Geotrichum siamense (nom. inval.) (assembly GCA_030568955.1). NCBI lineage: Eukaryota > Fungi > Ascomycota > Dipodascomycetes > Dipodascales > Dipodascaceae > Geotrichum > Geotrichum siamense (nom. inval.). The sequence goes on along the minus strand of JAJMJJ010000009.1, from coordinate 39,660 downwards.
CTGCATAGAGAAGAGGTTTATGTAGTAACGATGTTGATGCTGGTGTTGGTATATATGGCATGCCTACAAGTGAGTAAATAAGATCACCAGAATAAATGTCTTCATTCCATACAGGTATATCTAGATATACATTGCCGTTAAAATGATTTATGACTGAGATAGGTTTCATTGTGACGGGTGATAATACAGAAATCATGTTAGAATCATCTGCGATTAGAAGTAGTTCGCTTCCTTCTACTATAATCCAATTGATAGAAATAGCGGTAATAGTTGAATAAGGATCTTTGAGAATATGGGGACCAAAATATGAATGGACGTGTTCCATTTCAAGAAATAAGTGCACCGAATAATTTTCAGCTGGTGAATCAAGTATAGCACTATATGTTCCAGACGGTGAAATTTTGACATCATATGCATCGAGTGTTATCCCTTCAAGTGATATTGACGATTTGGAAATGCTCGCTCCCGCCGGTTGTGACGTCAAGTATTCAAGGACATCAAACGTGTATGGCCGCGAAATTGTTACTAATTTTGATCCATTTGTTGATTTGGATACTGTTTTAAATTTTGGAGCTGGAATGTCACACTCAATTCCATTTTCATTCCATATTTGAATACCTGCATCTTTTGAGTAAACACACACTTTTGCCGATTTCCCACCATCTGAAGTAATCCATTCTGCATTATCCACTGTCCCCAACGGATGTATCACAGCATCTGGATATGGATTAGATCCACTTGATAATATGATATGAATTCGAATCTCGAAATCACTTACTACAAGAAGACGTGATCCTGATTCATCCCATTTCATAAATAGAACATTTAGTCCTGTAATATCAGATGCAAGTTTGAATGTATGTGTACGCGTGGATTCAACCAACAGTTGAGTCCCCAAGAGATATGCAACATAATGAGAAGATGGAGAACATTTGGGTATCACCTTTGGGTTGTAATTGACCGGCTGAGATATTAACCATTTAACCATTTTTTTATGGTGATGTAACGCGTCATACAAGATAAAAAAGTAAACTAAAATAAAAATAAAGAGTTATGACTTAAGACCCAAAAACAGTGAAGCGTTACATAACGTACTACACATGTCTATTGATAGCTCCAGAGGCCAAATTATAATTTGATGAAGAATTATTGATTTATACAATCATATCATAACAATAATATAAATAGAGCAGTCTTAATTCCATGTTTTTTTGTCAACAACATATTTACTACCTGTTGAAATACTTAAATTACAATTCATCATTTTCTTGGGTCGCAGCTTTAGGTTCAGCTTCAACAGATTCTTCAGTAGCAACTTCACCACATTTAACAATCTTGACAGTCTTAACAGGCTTATCACGCATACCTGTCTTAGAATTCTCAATCTTTTGAACAATGTCAAAACCTTCAACAACTTCACCGAACACTACATGTTTTCCATCCAACCAAGGGGTAGCAACAGTGGTAATGAAAAATTGGGAGCCATTGGTGTCCTTCCCAGCATTTGCCATAGACAATCTACCGGGCTTGTTATGCTTAACTGAGAAGGCTTCATCTTTGAAGCGAGGGCCATAAATGGATTTACCACCAGTACCATCGTGACGAGTGAAATCACCACCTTGAATCATGAAGTTCTTAATAACTCGGTGGAAGGTAGAACCCTCGTATCCAAATCCCTTTTCTCCAGTAGCAAGAGCACGGAAATTTTCAACAGTTTTAGGAACAAGATCACCATAGAGACCAATGACCACCTTACCCAAAGATTCACCATCTTGTTCAATCTCGAAATACACCTTATTAGTAATAACAGGTTCTGTATCAGCAGCTGTCACGCCCGTGTTACGGAAGTACGATAAAACAACCACAAAAATTGCAAAGATAGACCAGATAAGCTTCATTGTGACAATTAATTGACATATACTATTTTTGTAGAACTGAGAGTAAGAAACAAATATCGAGTTGGAAAGTTTTTGAAAATGCTCCAGTTGTCAAATAATTTCATGCTCATATGTCATGGTTAGGGTTCAAACTTTTTCAACTTAAATTTACCTTGCATCACCTACGCCATTGTTTCACCATAAGGAATTTCCACATTCTTGACACCGTAATAATATGTCTAACCCAGAACAGTTGTCTCAGCAGCCGCAACAACAACCGTCATCAACAGAAAATGAATTCAATGATGGTGATACTCCGCGGGACGTCCGTCTTTTGCATTTGATCCTAGCGAGCATGGGGGTCACATCCTATCAAGACAGAGTTCCCTTACAACTAATGGACTTTGCTTACAGATTTACTCACGGTGTTCTCTCCGATGCTCTTCTTTATAACGACCATGCACACTCCTCCACTACTACCACTCCAGCTGGCTTAGGCCCATCACATGTCCCCTTGACCACTGAAGATATCCGATTAGCTGTTGCTTCACGCGTCAATTATCAATTTAAACCAGCACCTCCAAAACAGTTGCTTATGGAACTTGCAGCCGAAAAGAACAAAAAGCCGTTACCACCAGTCCAAGAGCAATGGGGTGTAAGATTACCACCTGAGAAATATTGTCTTACAGCTAAGGAATGGGATTTTGACGACGAGACCGAATCGATGAAGAAAAAACAGAAGACCGAGTAATTTTCTTACATTTTGATTGAATTATATTGAAATATATGGAAAATACGGGAAAAATCACAATCAAAAACTCTCGAAAAAATGACTCTTGCTTTGATAACAAAGCTATAACAGGTAGAAATATATTGTTCTAATCGACTGATTCGTATCCCTGAAAAGTTCTTCTCAAAGAAAAGTACAATATTTACGTTATTTTATTTTTTAAGAAAATGAGACTGGAATCATCTTTTGTATATCAAGATGGCCTATCGGCAATTTTTTCTTTAGCTCTTGGTCCTCATAATGAAATACAACACACAATAAAACATGTGTTGGTATGAATGTATTTATTTATTCCATAAATATTGTCCGTAATATGAAAGTTTAGGTAAGAGATAACTTCAAGGAAAATCGTTTTGGATAATGATTTATTGAGAAAGATCATTTTGTCGATGGTTACTGATTCAATCAAATGTTCCTAATTTCAATTTATTTTTTTTATTATTTATAAATTCTAATAGTTAATAAAGATAAAGGATGAAATAAAATAAAACAAATCACATGGGAGCAGGAATCTTTCCAGCGTCAGGAGCAACTTCAGGAGCAGCACCAATAACATCTTCTTCAGCAGAGGATACAGGAGCACGACCTTCAGGACCAATAAATTTATCATCTCTCCATGGACCATCGTCAGCTAATTCAACACCACCAACACTTTCACTCTTGCCCCCAAACTTTACTGGAAGGTTCTCAGCAGGAACTTGTTTAAGAAGTTCAGTCTTGTAATTTGAGCCTAGAATAAAAATCTTGTTGACAGTGACAGGGTCGAGAAATCCCTTGAACATGTTGAAGACAGTTGCAAAACCAAAAGGAGCATTGATAACGTAGAACTTACCCATACGTTCAGGATAATAATTTTGGCCAATATTAGAAGCCTCCTTTACATATGAATAAACTTGAGTAGCAGCACTAATACCGATTCCTTTCAAATCAAGAATGGTACACGAAGTTTCAATAAGATAACCCTGTCGACGCGAACAAGCAGGAAGTCTATATCTAATGAATGCTTCATATTCCCAGACTAAGTTCTGAAGCATTCTTTGTTGTGTTGTAAATTGATTAATTTTGTTGATCTTGACTTTTCCAAGTTCCTCAATGTAGACTGGTCTGCCATCCTTATCGACTTTGTGATAGTACTGAGGATAGTAAGCAGCTACTTGCTTCTTTTCATTGTAATGGAAATCATCAAGAATAGTATTGGTACCAAATTCTTTTCTCCATTTCTCGCATTTAATAAACATTTCAATGGCTTGCTCGATATGGAACTTGCGAGCACGAAGGAATCGAAGAAGGTTAGCATCATCCATACGCTCTGTGTAACCCAAAGCAAGAAGAGCACCACGAAACTCCTTGAGAACATCCGATTGCTCGGGGGTAAGAGTACCAATATGTCCAGCTAACTCATTAGGAGCTGAGGTTTGAGGAAAAGAGGCCCTATAGATGTGTTAGAAAATACAGTGATTAATCGGTATCGAAAAATATACCATCCAAACTTACAATAAATCCTAAAAAAACGTTGTTAGTACTGGTTATTATGATGTGAAAATTATAACGAAAGAAAATAGCACTTACAGACTCAGACAAAGCGTATCTAGAGGTCATTTTATATAAAGGACAATGTTGACTGTGGACACGAAAAAAGGAGAGGGAAAAAAAAGTGCTTCCAAAATGACAACAAAGACTGGCTAGCCAATACGTAGAAAACCAAACCCTTATTTAGGGTCGACATCTCAAATTATACTACAATAGAAGGTTAATCAGGTAAATCAGCGCAGCCCCAGTAAACATTTGAAGTAAGAATAGAAATATTAAATATTGTACAAACACTATGTATGCATTGATATATCTATAGAAATGTATATACAATACATTAGCACAATATTTCCTGGGAGTCTTTAACTATACTGGCTGGTAAAGTTAGCTCCCGCCATATGAACTAAAATTCACGCTGTAGAATCATAAACAATTGATAATAGAAGTCGGCTTCAGACCAGAGAGTTACCTGCAACTCATTTTAATTGAAATTAATTTAAAATCATTATCACAACTAACCAATTTATGAATATCTACGTTTTGTTAATGTTTTCCAGGAAACCCTTCATTTTTTTCCTCAATTGTGGATCAAAATATTTTGTGTTCATTTATTCAATTTTGATCTACTAGTATGATATCACTCTCTACATATCCTAAATTTTAAAATCCTTGTAGTGATGTTTTCAGCACGTTACTACTCAAAAGAAAGTCAAAACATCTTTTTGTGGCTTATAGGTGACCCATCTGGACTACAACTTAGATCAGGACAACAGAATCGATCACCTGTATTAAAAAGTGCAATCCTTTTTACCTGGAACAATTTCAAAAGATAATGAGATTCATCTGCAAACATGTAACTTATTCAATATATGTATGTATATATATATATATATACATATATTTTTTTATCTAGTCATTTTTAAACACATAATTATATTCATTGGTATTTTCCTCCATTGTCTAACAAATAGATCTGAGACGTATTCATAGCGAACTCGAGGAGATAATCAAAAATTCTCCTCCTGAATGTTCTGCCAGTTTATCTGACAATTTAATTAAATAGCTAGTGACAACTACAGGGCCTTCTGCCAGTCCTTACGAAAAAGAAATATTCTTCATTAAATTCAAATTTCCTACTGGCTACCCCTTTACCCCTCCTAAAGTCAAATTTGTGACCAATATAAAACATGTTAATATTAATAGCAATGATAATATTTGAGTCGATATATTGAAAGGCGAATGGTCACTAGCCTTCACAATGTCTAAGGTTTTAATAAGTATTAGGTCTCCTCTGGCTGATTCCAATCCAGATGATCCTTTGGACCTAGAACTAGCAAAAATTCACCGAGAAAGCAAAAAAAAAGTACGCGAAAGAAGTAGCTGAGTTCACACGTGCTAGTATCTTCTCGCTCGGCAAATACTGATATATCTGGTATGTTTGGTATTAGCTATATGAAATATATATTTGTGAATAAATATAGCTTAATAAATTAATTAATATGCAGTTAGTTAAAAGTATCCTAGGTAACCAGGTGAATAATTTCTACTCAGCAATCGACTCAAATGAACAATTGAACTTCTAATTCATCCCCAATTGCCGACTAGTTAGTGTCACGGGACAACTATATTCATACCTATCCTTCATATCTAAAGGATTGAAGTGACCCTAAAATTTTTTGTCGTGACTTTTGTGAAGCATACAAAGTTGAAGTTCGCATATTAGGCACATACTTTTCTGACAGTGATTTTACAGCGCTTTTATGCCCAGTAACACGACCTCTTTTGATTTTCCTAGAATCAAATGCAATTAAATCTTGATCCCGACCCCGTTTAGCACGGTCAAGATTTGTATTATCCATGAGAGGATAAGAAACAGGGTTAGTCTGGGAAGAACGCTCCGCGCTTGCTCCTTTAACTGGTACTTCAGGATCTTCGTTATCTGATGAGTGAATACTATATTCCGGACTACTAGGATATTCCTTCCTTCTAGGTTTCAGTGGTGATACTATTGGAGATGATGAGGGGACAATCTTGTCATTTGATTGACACGAGTATGCAAACTTTGAAATATCTAATTTTGGTGTTGTAGAAATTTCTTTTACTCTGTTAACATTTTCCTTCTGACTATCCTCTAATTCCTGGTTGTAACCAGAATCATACTGTACGTCGGCCTCGGGTGTAGAATCTTTCGGTTTTTGAACCATCGAGAAAAATTTGCTCAGAACTTTTTGAACTGGTGCTTTGTTTCTGACTTTTGATTCATTTTGGTCGGAAGTACATTGAAAAAGAGACTGTGCACGACGTTGAATTATTGATTTAGAAACATCTGAATGAGGATACTCTGTTTGTGATCCAAAATATGATTCTGGTAGTGTTCGTGATCGCGACTTTAAAGCAGATTCTGGTTTCTGTGGAATCGAAAATCTATTAACTGGAGTAGGCACGGATTGCGAATGGCGCGCCTTGGGAAAATATGATGCTGTCACGGAAACGTTGAGAGAAGATTTGATAATTGCAAGCTCAGAAGTTGACAAGATTATAGGTTTCTTCGTAAAAGGGTCAAGTTTTCCCGTAGCAATTCCTTCTGCAATTTCAGGCTCTACATTCCGACCAATATATTCATGAGCTTCCTTACTAAGAGGATTCGCAGGATCATTTAGCATCACTAACTTTTTGTTAACTAAGCAAAATACTCGTTGATGTAAAAATGTGATTTCGGCTTGTTTAAATATTTTTTCGAAATCGTGAGGAACGATATACCCACTAAATTTAAGTGCTCGTATAGTTCTTTCAGCTGTAACATGTTTTCTTAAAAACTTATGGGCAATTTTTAATCCGACTTTGGGAATACCATTTGAATAATCACAACCAGATATAATTGCTAGAGCTCTAAGTTGAACATCAGTCAAATCTGCAAGTTTGAGATCAGAACATCTACAAAAGTTTTCGCGTGATATTCGTACGCATTCCCCAAATTCATTCATTTTTGTGATAAGAACTTTGGCACCAAATACCAGAAGATCTGAATCTTCTGAAATAATTCCGGAGATCACACCAGATTTTTCTAAATAAACAAGTTGAGAATCGGCTTCATACGGGGCAACGACATATCTGATATTTTCTTGTTGTAGAAGATGAATCAGCTGAATAGCCATTTTTGGTGTAACGTCAATCGATTTCTTAAAATATTCAGCAGCTAACTTATTATCACCTCTTTGTGCAGCCTGAAGACCCTGTGCTTTTGCAACTTTTCTTGCTCTAAAAAAAATTAGAAAAAGGTATATATATAACATATCCATGTTAAACAATTCTTTCTTACCTTTCTCTCTCTTTCTCAACACCCGCTTTTGTAGGAAGATAATCTCCGTCAAACACAACAAAAGGTTCAACTCCATAATGCCGGAGCATTCTAAGCCTTTTAATACAAAATCGTAAAAATTTAGTCGTAGGTTGATTTGTAGCTAGCTCCCATGATGATGCAAAAGCACCTTTATGAAGCCATGAATAACCATCTATGCCTAACGTCTGCCCCCGAAATTCACTGATGGAGCAAGGATCGGATGCAGACTTCAGCACTTGCAAGAGACCTAGAATATGTTAATATATAAATATATATGGAAAAAAATATTTTATTAATCTAATCCTTACCTGAAACACCCATGATTCATTGATGTGATGTGTGAATGTTTAGTGATCTACCTCTGTACGAGGTGAAAGAAAAAAAAAGTTTGAATACGCGATTCCCAATATACAAAATAGGGTTTTCCACAATTTCACACGGCCAGTACAGACTACATTTCGCGTTTGTTACCTATTTACCCTAACCCTACTATTAGTGAAAAACACCGTGTCGAAACAATTCACTCCAATCATTCAAAAGAATCAAGTTCAGGCTCCATTAACGGATCGCGACTCCAATGTCCTATCAAAACACGTTTCCTCCTGTTCAGCCTAACCAAAATGTTGATTTGACTGAACAAATGGCTGGTCTCTCTGTAAATCAGGTTCCTCAACCTGGGTACAAAAAGAATAAGAGAGCCGCCCGAGTTTTTCAGGACATCAACAGTCAATACAGTTCTCACTCTGCTCCGACTGATTTGGTACCTGAACAGATAACAACTATGCCTTATATGAACAATGATTTTATTTCCCCTATTGATCGTGGAGTTTCAGCGCATCCTCAGAATTTCTATCAGCAACCACAACAGCTGCAGCAGCAACAACAACAATATCCAAATCAAGGATATTTCAATCCTTCTCCAAATTCTGTTAGCCCCCTGCTGAACGCAAGTCCACAATTTGCTAGCAACAGTCAGTTCAACAATCAACAGTTTCAGTATAATTCATCCGCTATTAATAGTACACCTAGTGATGCAATTCCTGCATTAGTTACTAGTCGAGCAGATGCTCAGATGAAACTGGGTCCTAATCCTATGTTTAAAACACTCGAAAATGCATACCCTCCCACCTCAGTTACTGATTTTGATGTTCAGGATCAGGGGCTTTCCGGTCCTCAATTTGCTAGATTGACTATGTATAATATTCCTGATACTGATGCCCTTCGTTCTTCGACTAAACTTCCTCTTGGAATGGTAATTCGACCTTTTGCACCTTTTTCAAACCGCGAATACCAATCTGGTGGTGTTAGTAGTGTTGATTTCAGCCATTCATTGCCTCCCCCTCGTTGCCACAGATGTAGAACTTACATGAATCCGGCTATGCTGTTTTCAGATGGTGGCATGAGATTTACTTGTAATATGTGTCAATTCGTTAATGAAGTACCTGCAGAATATTATCAACCTATAGACAATACTGGTCGACGAATCGATTGGCATACTAGACCTGAACTTGCGTTTGGAACCTATGATATCATTGCTCCTAAAGAGTATTGGAAAGATCCTGATTTTGCTCCAACCTCACTTCATCATTTGATTCTTGTCGATGTCAGTCGGGAAGCTATAAAGATGGGGTTGCCAAAACTTGCAGCAGAAGCTATCCGTGCTGTGCTTTATGGTACCGGACTAGACCCTGGAGAGAATGCTGTTGATTCTTATGGTGCTGAGGTTGCTTTAATGGACGAACATGGTAATCCTATTATGGTCGATAAAAGTATAAAATACCCTCCTCATGCTAAAATCGGCATAGCCACATATGACAAGACGGTTCATTTTTATAATTTAAGTTCCAAATTGGAACAAGCACAAATGATAGTAATGAGTGATATTAATGATCCATTTGTGCCTCTTGAAGAAGGCTTGTTTGTTAATCCGGAAGAGTCTCGACTTGTTATCGAAGATCTCCTTGATAGACTTGATATTCTTTTTGAAGAGAGTGCTAATGAGCAACCTGTATATGGAACTGCAATTGAAGTTGCTCTTAAAGCCCTTTCTAGGACAGGGGGTAAAGTTTCTGCTATTTTGAGTTCCTTGACCAGTTTGGGCTTGGGACCCTTAAGAGTTCGGGAAGGAACAGAAAGCTTTTCAAAAGAGAAGGAAAAGGAGCTCTACAGTGTTGATAGTAAATTTTATGAGAATCTAGGTAAGCAATACGCCAAAGCTGGTGTTGGCCTCGATTTATTTGTATTTCCTCAAACCCTGATTGATCTCACAAATTCCGGCTATGTTTGTGAAAAATCTGGTGGTCATCAATATTTTTACCCTAGATATGTTCCTGAACGTGATGGACGAACTTTTATTGCCGACTTTTGTCGGTCTTGTGAAGGTGAGATTGGTACACAGGGGCAACTTAAAGTTAGATGCTCAACAGGAATTCAAGTCGCTTCCTACTACGGAAACTTTTACAATGAAGGATGGGAGGAAGACCCTGTTATGGGTATTATTGACTCTCATACAAATCTTGCTGTCTTGTTTCGATATGACGGCAAGCTTGACCCTAATTTAGATGTACATTTCCAAAGTGTCTTATTGTATACAGCTAGTAATGGTGAAAGAAGAGTGAGAGTCACGAATTTATTGGCTAGTGTAACTGACAAATTCAAATCAGCAGTTAATTATGTCGACCTGGACGCTACTATGAGTGTTATTGCCAGAGATACTATGAGTCGATTAGGACAGGCTGACCTGGCAACAATTCGTGAGCGTATTAATACAAGAGTTGTTGACGTCCTTGCCAACTATAGAGTTAATGCTGGTATTTCCTTTCCTCCCACTCAACTTCTTGTGCCATTGTCTCTGTGGAGTTTTATCATGCAGATGTTGTCATTACAAAAATCTATTCCTTTAAGAGAAGAAAAGCTTTCTAGTGATGCTAGAGTTCATTTTGCACGTTATATTAATTCACTTTCTTGTGAAGAACTTAATTTGTCCTTATATCCTAGGATCATTGGACTTCACAACTTGAGGCCTACAGATTGTTATTATTCAGAAAATGGTTTGTTCAACATGCCCATTAATGTTAAAGCATCTGCCGAGTCTTTGGAAGCAGGTGGTGTTTATTTTGCGTTTAATGGGCAACGTTTGATTCTTTGGATTGAAAAACAGGTTTCTCCATTACTTCTTCGTGACTTGTTTGGTGAATTTGCGTCATCAGTGAATCAGTTGGATGCAGATCTCAATGAATTACCAGAACTCAATACCGAAGTATCAAGACAAGCTAGATCTCTGGTAAAATATTTTGCTAATAAGGCTGGAACCAGTTTTTTGGGTATTAAGCTTGCTAGACAGGAGTTGGATGGGGCCTGTTATGAATTCAATACGATGTTGGTTGAGGATAGATTTTTGAGTTCACCTGGTTATGTCGAGTACATGTCGAAAGTTCATTCTTTAGTCAAGACTGAACTTGAACACATTAAGGAAAAGAATAATAAAGCTAAATTCATTAGTGAACACTTCTTTTCTACAATGAGTCAGGGCATTTAGAGTTGTTTATAAAACCATTATATAAAAATATCTTAAATTCATTTTTATTTTATTCTGAAATATTAGGGGGCTTTCCTCTAGTTGTTCTGTTTGTTAAATAATGTATTCATACATATGTATGTATGTATGTATGTATGCAAAGAAATGAAATTGTAAAACACCTTGTCAAAAGCTTTAGTATTAGTATTCGATTGCTGTTATTATGGCCTTGGAATGCTCGCTCAAAAGCGGCGAAAATTGGCATACACTACTTTCTTTTGGCATACAGTAGACAACAAAGATATATCTTATTACTTAGGTTGTATAACTAAGATTTCAAGTCACATGTATTTCTCCCCCTTTTTATTTATTTTCATTTTTTTTTTTTTTTTTTTTTTTTTTTTCACCATAATTTTCTTCCCACATTGTCATATTTAGTTTCTTTAGATACAGAAAAGGAATACTCCAGTTAAATCTAAGAGTCAAATTTACAATCAGCTGAGTTTGAATTAAGGTATGTTGTGGAAGGTTTGAATGTTGAGGGTGTTCGAATTTGAGGAGTCGAAGAAAGGCTGCGAAATGTGTCAGATCGTTTGTGTAAAGAGCTGCGAAGGTGTACGTCTAGTCAGAATCTAGAGAATGGGGATTGATGGATGTGATTTTAATGATTGTTTTTTGTGGGAGTATATGATACGTGGATCTTTTTTCCTTTATTCTATATTCAGTGGGATTTTGATGGGGATCGATAAGGACAACGCGAGACACCACTTTAGAATTCTGTCAAAACATCCACAACCAGTTTCAAACTCTACAAACTATTCAAAGCTTTACTGTCTTTGACAATTCTTATTGTATTTTGGTTTAAGTGGGTTATTAACTTAGGAAGGAAGGTAAAATAATAACATTTACATTGAGATAATTGCATTAATTTGGATATTTCACAATGGGTGGACGTAAGTTTATTATGAAAATTTCGAAATTTTTTGCTCCGAATTCTACTAACCGGTTAGACTGGAATGATCGTTTTGCGGATGACCGCTTCGCAGAACCTATGCATAATTTTAGAAGAGTAAGTTGATCCAGTTCATCGTTTATGTTCATTTTCTAACTTGTAATGAATACAGTCACCTTCGCCAGATCGTCGTTACAGATCTCCTCCTAGGTATCGTGCAAGGTCTAGATCATTTTCACCGGAGAGAAGACATTCCCCAGATAGGGATCGTGGCAGGTATAGATCTCGATCTCGAGAGGGCAGGTATGGTGGAAGATATAACAGTGGTTACCGTCCAAGGCCCCCACCTATGATGGGTGATGCTGCTATGGCTCAGGACAGACGCGTTTATGTTGGCAATTTGGCGTATCATATTGAATGGGACCAACTTAAAGATTTTATGAGGCAAGCGGGAAATGTTGTATTTGCTGATGTTATGAAATTACCAAGTGGTAGGTCTAAAGGTTGTGGTATCGTTGAGTATTCAACTCCGGAAGAAGCTCGTAAAGCAATCGACAAATTGTCAAATTTGGATTTCGACGGAAGGGAGATTTTTGTACGTGAAGATAGAGAACTAGATCCTAAGGTAGGTCGTTCAGCTGGACGAGGAGGTACTTCTTTTACCCGACCCGGTCCTCCTGATGGAGTGCAAATTTTTGTTGGAAATTTACCTTATTCTGTTGGCTGGCAAGACCTGAAAGATTTATTTCGCGAAGCTGGTGAAATAGTTCGGGCTGATGTTTTGACGGAAGATGGAAGATCTAAAGGTTGTGGTACTGTTTTATTTTCCAACCGTGATGATGCCGAAATTGCCATCACTAAATTTCATGGGTATGAAATGAGTGGACGTCCTATTGAAGTTCGTGAAGATCGCTTTTATAGACGATCTTTTGAAGGTAGGGGATCTTTCCCATCTTCAAGAAGAAATCCTCCTGCTGAACCAAACCCTTTTACGGATGGTGCTAAAGGACAGGGTGAAATGAGTGAAACTATTTATGTCTCAAATCTTCCTTGGGCCACTACTGATAATGATTTAGTAGAACTTTTTCAAACTGTTGGTCGTGTTGAACGTGCTCAAATTCAGTTGGAGCCTAATGGAAGATCTGCTGGAGCAGGAGTTGTTAAGTTTGATACCCCTGCCTCTGCGGACATTGCAATTGAAAAATTCAATGGTTATAACTATGGTCAACGTCCATTAGGACTTTCTTTCGTAAAATATGAATCTACCTCCAGCTCTCCCTGAAATTAATGTGGCTGCTTTTCCTACTTTAAAAATGGGGAAATATGTTATGTGAAGGAACTAGATGTTTAATATATTTAATTTATGGGAGAAAATTTGTGTAATTAGTAGAAGTGAATCAAAAATTATAGCGGAGTAAAGGGTTATAACTTGTGGAAGTAAAAGATTAAAAAATACTTTGTATAGGAGGTTTGAGTGATAGTACAAACCTGTGAAAATGGTCTTCTGGTGCTTGCTTGATGATACATTTAATCTGGTACGAAGATCAGAAAAGCACCTGTCTCATACATGAGTGTTGATGTTCAAATATATAACGAAATAATAAACTTTGACTAGAGATTATTTTACTTAATGAAATTATCTATAAAATTCTCAAACAATGTGAAAATTATTATATTCCACTGAAATACAAGATTATTAAATCAATGTTTTAGGATAGCATTATTATCGTGTCTATACAAAAAAATACCAAATACGTGCCTATGGTGTCTGAAAAATATCAAGCGTCACAATGATCAACCAGTTTATTTGGTGAGGGTTCGACCCAGATTCGAACTCTATGTACTCCAGAATTGATCCAGTTTTTGAGTGAAATTTGTTTTCATTTTTTTTTTTTTTTTTTTTTTTTTTCATGTGCAATTTATTTGACAAAAACAAAAACCCATTTTTCGATTGGTTTGTTTTTCTTTCACCAAAAATTAAGGTGCCACAATGAGATCAAGCACTAGATACACGATATTGAAAGTGACGAGCTTGAAAGCACGATATGGAATTACACAATCTACGGTGAATCGTCTGAGAATGTATTCTTCGGCGTTTTCATCGTCGTCTACATCATTCAATCCGGCCATCAATTCAACACTTTCGCAGATTGAAGCATTGTCTATTCCGAAATTTGAGATGCCAGCGGGGTCGATTCAGGTTCTTACGAATCCAGCTGATTTCTATGAAACGTTGAAGAAAAAGATATTGGAGGCTAATAATCGAGTATTTTTGGCGACACTCTATGTGGGTAAGACGGAGCATGAATTAATTAGTACTTTAAGGAAGGCACTTAAAAAGAATGAACAGTTAAAGGTTTATATTCTTGCAGATGCTCTTAGAGGAACTCGAGAAGCACCAGAAAAACCATGTACTGCATCTCTGTTGGCACCACTTGTTGAAGAATTTGGGAATGAGCGAGTACATTTACAATTATATCATACACCTGCCCTTAACGGGATCAAGGACAAATTGATTCCAAAAAGATTCAATGAAGGCTGGGGACTTCAACATATGAAGATTTATGGCTTTGATAATGAAGTTATTTTTTCTGGAGCCAATCTTTCTCATGACTATTTTACAAATAGACAAGATCGTTACATTCTTTTCAAGTCAGAACCCCTTTCCAATTACTACTTCCGCCTTCATCGTGCTATTGCCAGCCTCTCTTACACTATTGTTCCTAGGGTAAAAGTTCAAGAAAAAGTTTCATTATTAACTAAAATTAAGAGCTCTCTTGTGAAAATCGTCATTTCCAAGAAGCCTGAAGCTACTTTCACTCTACAATGGACTCAAGGATCTCAAGTTCCTGACCCTATTTCTCAGCCTGATTCATTTGTTAAGAAATCTACTGAAATTCTTACACCTCTGGTCAGAACTTCTAAACTTCAAAATCACTCTTTTGAACTAGCAGGAGATGCTCCTACGTTAGTATACCCCATTTCTCAGTTTTCACCTCTTCTCGAGAATAAATCCATTTCTACTGAATTTCCAGTTATTTCAAGAATATTGTCTATGCTTAGTTCTTCTTCTTTCACTTGGACATTTACTGCAGGATACTTCAATATTCATCCTGATTATAAATCTAAGCTTCTTCAATCTTCACCTTCCAATGGTACAGTGATTTGTGCATCACCTAAAGCTAATGGATTTTATCTTTCTAAAGGAATTAGTGGATTACTTCCAGATGCTTATTCACTTCTTGCTAGCAAGTTTCTTGGAGAGGTTGAAACTTCCAAGAATTCAAGACATAGAAATTCATCTATTAAGCTTTTTGAATGGGAGAAGGGAACTGTGAATACACCTGAAGGCTGGTCTTATCATGCTAAAGGTATTTGGATTAGTGCTCCTAGTCAAAAGGACTCGGAAATTCCTGATCCTTGTATTACTGTGGTTGGATCTTCAAACTATACAAGAAGAGCATATGCTCATGATTTAGAAACGAACGCTTTGGTAGTCACCAAAGATCCTGAATTACAGAAACAATTGAAAGTTGAAGTTCAAAACTTACTTTCGAATACAGGAAAGCCAATGACTTCTAAAATGTATGAGGACCGTAAACCTACTCCATTATTAAAATCATTAACTTGGCTTGTGGGGGATAAATTGTAAATAAATAATAGAACAACTAGTGGATAAATACACAAGTTACAAAAACAGATATATATTGTATAGGTAACATTTAATATTAGATCATTCTATCTAGTATAACTTGGAATAGATAAAACAAATCGCCTCTCGACTTCTTGTTCCTTTGTTTCTTCTTCTTCACCAACAAATCTTAGTCTGCATTTGCCATCTCTTCTCGTACCCATAACTTCAGCACGGTAAAATGTAGTAGTCTCGGGATACTTGGCCAGAACCTTTGATCCTACATTATGATTTGGCAATGGAGATCCAATAGGAGGTATACGGATGATATCTTTATATGAAGCACGATAAGATTGACCTGGATTACCATTCTCATCAGGTTCCGGGTCTCTTACCTCACATTTGGTTCCATCAGCAAATACTTTTGTAACTTCACACTGAATCCATTCTTCCTCTTCTTCTTTATTGATTCGTTGTTTATTCAATCTAAACGCTACTTGAGTACCAACGGTGAGTGTTTGTGCTGGATCTGTCTTTCCACCAGAAACAGATGTTCTTTTAGGTGGACTTGCAGAAGAAGAACTTTCCTCCTCCAATCTTCTCTTTCTAATATCACTTGTATCACCTGTAAGCTTTCTCAAGGATCCAATGAGCTGTTCAACTGTCTTATTTTCAAGAATTAATCTTTCTTTCTGTGTGTCATAATTTTTTCGTAGTTGTTCAAGCTCTTTCATTTTTTCTGGTATTTGATCTGGTGGGATAAGATCATTGATTACACGATTCCCATCCACATCATATACTGCCAGAATTCCAGACATGGGATTATCATTTATTGCTTCCATGGTCGTCCGTTGTGTTTCTATCTGTTGTGTACTTAGTTTAGTCAGCTCATTGGAAATGGCTCTCCAAAGGTTCTGATGTGCAGAATTCGGTGTGGGTACAGGTGGTTTATTGTTGTTTTCACTGTGTCCATGATCATATGGTGGTGACTTAAACGACCTCTGTTTGTTGCGACTCATTATAATAATTATTATTGGCGTTGTTGGTGATGAAGTATATTATTGATGTAGGTAACCTAAGACTAAAAAGATTCTAGGACGCGAACATTAAATTTAAACGTAAGTCTTGTATGTAAATAGATAGGTATAAAATCCAAAAACTAATACCAAATTTTTGAGTTTGAATTACAGTGAAATCTGTCGCAAATGAGATATTCAAATTCGTCTTTATCATAAGCAATAAAACATGAGAGTTTGGAGGAATAGAACTTTTCACTTGAAAATTTCAGGATCTATTATTTAAGATATCCCTCGAACTGACTAAGCGTGATATTTTCTATTGAAACAAGCGCACTATTCAACTATGGACCCTGCGATGATTCATGACGTTAGACATGAAAATAACAGAGGGCAAATGTTTACATTATTTGATAGAGATTAATACATCCTGATCCTATGGGAACACTACAGTGTCTGCGTGACTTGTATCTTAGAACTTAGCATAAAATCGGTGTGTAGAAAATTAAAAGAAAAAAAAATAAACCTTCCCTGTTGGAAAAACCACGAACCAAACCCATAAATTGAAAAAAACGTCAAAGATGAATTCTTTATCATTTGTTCTTCCTCGAGAAGATCCTGATTGGATTAGGACATATGAAGCTAGTGCAGGGGATTCAGACAATCTTGAACTTTGGGAAGCAGTAATAGAGGTCACTGAGAAACTCCAAGTCCAAGCATCGAAAAAAATTCAGACACAATTCTTATCAGAGAATGAACGGAAAGAGTTCCCTGAAGTTTACAATGCGATTAAAGAAACAACTAGACAGATATATGATCAATTTCTAGACAAATTTATATTGTTTTTCGGGTATTGGATCAAATATGCAGAACTTGAGTTAGGATTTGCAAGGGAATTGGGTCAAGCGGATGGTGGGAATACCAAAAAGGTTTACGAGAGAGCAGTATCTGCATTTCCTCAGTCAGTGGAATTGTGGACAGCCTATGTCACTTTTTTAACCGATATCGATGGATATGGTATTGATGAGACTAGGTTAATTTTCAAAAGAGGAGCTGAAAAAGTTGGTAGAGATTTCTTGTCACATACATTTTGGGATAAATACATTGAGTTTGAAGAAAAGAACAATGGAGATGTGGTTTCTGTATTAGCAATAATAGTTCAAATTCCTCTTCATCAATACGCTAGGTACTATGAGAAGTTCTTAGATGTTGTATCTTCGTCTCAGAAATCTCCAGAAGAATTAATAGAACTGGCACCGCTACCCCAAGGACAGAAGGGTAAAGATATCTATACACACTTCGGATGGGTATTCCAACGGACACAACAAGGCACAACTGATCGTTGGACTTTTGAATCAAAAATATCCCGTTCATACTTTCATGTTGTTGAATTGGAACAAGATCAAATAGAAAACTGGCAAGCGTATCTTACTTGGGAAGAAGCTCATGGTGACTTTGAACAAATCAGAGCACTTTATGAAAGAGCTTTAGTTCCTGCAGCTCTATATGATCAATTTTGGTTAAGATATACTAGATGGGCTATGAAGAAAGGTGACGAAGAGTATGTGCGAAATATATTTAGAAGAGCATCTATGTCATTTGTCCCTATCTCTAGGCCATTTATTCGATTTCAATACGCGTTATATGAAGAATCCCAAGGTGATATTATTACAGCTCGGGATATATTATTAACCCTGCAAAACATGTCGCCTGATGTCATTGAACCGTATATTTGCCGAGTTGATTTTGAAAAACGTATCAACGGAATAGATGCTGCAATTGCATATACTGATCATTTACTATCACCGACAGTCAAACCAAGCACAATTGTGCCACCCGTGAAAGAACCTAATGTTTCTAGTCCGATTGTTAAAGCATTTTTAGTAGCAGTTCAAGCGAAGTTATATGCTGAGCTCTCCAACATCACGAAGGCCCGATCAATATTTAAACAAAATGCTAACAAATATCTTTTTAGCAAGTACTTTTGGATTGCATATTTTGAATTTGAAATCCATGAAGCACTTGTGCTACTCCGTGACCCTTCAAAACAGGTAAACTTCCAAACCCAAGTTCAAACATATGTTCATCCTTTATGGAGCACCATGATAGCTACGAAATCACATCTCCCACCGTATCTTATCGATGATCTATCACGCCAATATGCAGAGTTCTTAGATACTCTTGGTCCAGTAACGCCATGGTCTGCTAAAACGTCATTCCTTGATGTTAATGTCGAAGTAAATGGTCCTTTAGTCAAAAGATCTAGATTGTTAACAAAATTAGCCGACTATGGAAATACTCCTGCTGCCTCTTTACAACGATTGAAATTTGAAAATGGACATCCAGGTGTTGAGATAAATCCTTTGAAAATTAAGCAAGGTCAAGAAAATAATGAACAGCACTTTTTTGGAAAATATTATGCTGCCCAAAATGGTCTTAGTACATATTAACCTTTTTAAAATATATTTATATTAGAATATGTATGAATTTTTACTTTTTTTTTTTTATTGCAGAATTTGACATAATATATAACAATTCGCGCTGAGACGTCTCATAAGTTCGATCTTTTACTGAAACATCTCACTTTTGTATAATCCATTTATGTTTAATATGCACTTTCGTACTAAATGATATTATATAAATACTCCTTAGATATATGATAAATATCTAGTATTATGCACACGGATACAAATAATCTTTATCATCTTGTATTTGTACAATTTTAGAAGTTATGGTTATTGTAACCAGTCCATATAATTAATAATAATCACACTGTTTGTAGTCCCTTATAGTTACCTAAATATTTTAGCAATTTAATTATTATTATTTTTTTTCTATGAAGTATAAATATATTCATATCTTTGGTTTCTTCCCATTTTTTATATAATATTATCATGTATACATGCAAAACATATTTGAATTTAACCGTAAGCACTATTTTAATTAATACTACAAGATATAAATAATAACTATCCACTCATTTTATTTTTCACTATAACTATCTATTCTTTTACATCTACTCTGTTTTACAGTATAAACCATAATGATTCTGATCTGCCTATTGAACCCTTGACTCAGCGTAGGGAGAGAGATGTCTAAGCTTTTCGAATTCCCTAAGGATGAAGAAAAGTGGCGAAAAGATACTGAACCAACCAGAGTTGTGAAATCAGGAAAAAAGCCTCTTGAAGAAGAAAATGACAATTCTGGAAGGACAAAAGCTAGGAACAACAAAGAAGACGGAGCTAGATGCATTTCAAAATTAAAGTCAAAGCGGGTGTTACGGAATTATTAACTATGAGAGGTATCTCAACGGAGCTTTGAGAAGCGGCTAATGGTTCATTTCAGGAAAAAACGATATCGATTGAAAATATAGCAAAATTGCCAGAGGCTTTCGAAGCACAGATAAGGTCTGGAACCTGGGGATCAATTGTTGAAATAAACAAAGTATTGACTGAGTGAAGAAAGCTGGTATTAGTATTTAAAACACCATTCTCAAATAAGTATAATGGTAAGAGTGGGATAGATAAATATATCAATCATGTTGACGCTAATCTGTCTACTTATATGAATTACTATTTAAACTACCCTGAGTTGGCTACGCAAGTTTTTGAAAAGCTGTTAGAAGAAGATTCTTGGAATTGGTATGAACAAAAGTTGTTGGTAATATCATCATTTCCCTTGTTCAAGAGCAAAAAAGAGTAATATGCAGCTCTGAAACAAAGATTTGTTGGAATTTTCATAAAAGGCAAATTATCAGCGAAGTTGGAGAAGTTAGTGCAAGGGAATGATATTGTTTAGTTTATCATTTTCTTTAGTTCAGAAGAAAGATTGATCCTCTAGTAGTGATCTTAATTGACGATAAATATCGATTCATCAATCATTTGAATAAGTCGGTGGGGGTAGTCTTCTATGCTATCCCTTCAAGTAAAGATGTAACTTGGCAGGAAACAGTGGAAATGTAATCATACAGTTGATTCCAGAGAATTTTCGGTAATCTGTTGATGCTTGATTACCTAGTGTTCGAAAGATAAGTAAAAATCTTTTATTTAAGTTAAATAAATTAATCAAGCAATAAACAATTTACAAATAACTTATCTTTTCTGCTATGTCTTTATTAACAGTAAATACGTCTGAGAGAAATAATAATAAATGGCCTTAAGACAAGATTAAATTTTATAGATGTGGTGATTTTGGTCATATAAAAAAGGGCTATAAAGTCAAAGGTATTGAGATTGAGAACCCTAAAAAAGAAAGGGTCGTGGACTCAATCAGAAGCATGATTAATGCCCGAAATAAGAGAAAATTTCTGACAATCCCTGTTGAAGTAAAAACTAAGGCAGATGTATTATTGATAATGCTTGAGTCTTTGGTAGACAATAGGTTTACTTCTAAGTCCGGGTGTCATAGCACGGAATAAACAAATAATGAGTACAGAAATTATTTTTTGAATCTTACCGTAGAGCAACGGACTTTTGCATACAACTCGGAAACTGAGTTACATATATTGAAAAGTTACAGCCAAAAAATGATATAACTAAACTCTATTTTTCATTTACCATGCAATGCACATGCACAGTATCCCAACAATTCAATTTCTTATCCGTTCTTTCTCTCGCATGTCCACGCGCTGCTTATCAAATTTCGGTCAATCAGTCTTTTCCCAACCTCTCAGGATATGTATTCTCTTCTACAAGAAAATTCTCTCCTCAATTTTTCTCCCTTTTACATGCACATAACCATTTAAGATATAAGCCAATCTTTTTTAATTAATTTATATTATATCTTAGTTAGATTGTCTTCCAAAAACTTTCGCTTAGACCATTTAGAAGAACAAACACACAGAAGTCAAGGCAAACATAAATCCATATTACTTGTGAGCATAAAAACATATTACTGATGCTCAAATATCTCACTAAATTTAGGTCCTTCAGATATTTTGGTACAATAAATTGATTAAAGTTAATTAAGATATGGTCCAAAGTCTGTGCCATGTGCGAGGAGTATGTAACTCTATGTACATGCCTACAGATAAATAAGTTTAGTTATTTGTTTTTAAAAAAACAGTGAAATAAATGTATACATAATATCAAGAAACGATTACTAGTAAATAAGAAAAGATTAAAAAAATTGTTGGTAAGAGATTTAAGCAGTAAAAGTAAACATAAAGGCAATGATGCCTAATGTGATAGAAGAAAATGTTACTACTGAGGCAGCATTGACTTGAGTAAGGTTAGTGGGGATACTGGTTTCCATTGTAGTATTCTGTGAAATGGTAGTAGAAAGTCCGTTAACTGGAACAAGACTTCCTTTAGAAGAATCAATTTCTGCAACTGAAGAAGTGACCAATGTTGAGTCGTCTTCAGGGCTTGGTGTAGTAGATATAATTGTGTCAATAGGAGTTCCAGTAGCTTCAACAGTTTCAAGAATAGCAGTCAAAAGCGATTCAATAATTTCGGTTTCAATTGTTCCATCATTTCCAGATTCTCCATCAATTGAGCTGCCATCAAGTCCATCTGTTCCAATACCATCAAGTCCGTCGGTCCCAGTGGCATCAGCTCCAGTTGATAACATTTCGTCTGCTGTAGCCGTGTATGACCTCGTAACTACAACAGTTTCATCTCCAGACATTGCTGATTCATCAGTTACTTCCTGTGTAGCCATGACATCATACTTGCTTGTTTCACTATCTGCAATAGAACTTGTCTCATTAACATCAGAATCCGTTGTTGTTGGGTAATCCACAACTCTACTTTTATCAATACATCCAATATAAAAATTACCATTCACAATTCTTCCAGATGTTTGTCCATCGGCCTCCTCATTAAGCGTAATTGTAATTGGAACTGAAGGAAAACAAACTTCACTAGATGTTTCAGAACTAGCTTTGTTTGTGTATGCCATTTTTCCGTAATATGTGGAATCTCCCGAGTTGAATATAATACTTTTGTTGGAAATTTGGCCATCATTACGTCCAACAATATCAACAAAGCTCCATCCATTTGCAAGTTTAATAATAATATCAGAAGTGAGAAAAAAGATATTATCTTCTCTGTATTCAACAGTATCGATTTCACCGGAAAAATTTCCCCATTCTTGTCCGTGAACTATCGATGATAAAATTAATAAGATTAACGTAGAATTGACAAACATAATTAACAAACTTCTAACTGACTATATATATATATATATATATATATATAGTAACTGTGAATTACAAAAATAAAAATTGATTTAAGAAAAGAATCATGGTTTATATAGTCTATCAAACTATGATTGTTTTCAATTATAAAAAGTTAAAAAATAAAAGAAATTCCGAAGCACTGCGTCAAAACATACAACTCTAACTTTATTTACCAAATTGATCTCAAGTTTTAAAACCATTGACCCACCTCATTAATTTGACTTGAAAAAGTATGATATTCACATAATTTTTGCAAAAGCGTTTCTAAAAATATGGAACCCATGTTGGCAAAGGTTCACATATGAGCATTAAGATGTAGTTACAAAGATATGAAAAATGACAAAATGAAAATGATTCAAAGATGCTTAAAGAGAAATAAATCATTTATCAGAAAATATTAACTAATTTTTTTAAATGAAAAAAAAAAGAGCCGGACCTAGGGAGTGTCTCAGTCTACACGTCCCATTGCAACAACGTTACTAAGTGAGTTTCCATACAGCACTTTTTCTGTTTTGAGTCAAAAACCATAGATGATGGAGCCCGATAAAAAAAAAGTAAAAAAATTTATGGATTTGATGTGATTTCTTTCTTTTCTTCTTTTTGGTTTCAGCAAGTGCCTTGTCCTATATTCAATGTTTTCCATTTTACCATGATACTGTACTTAACTACTGATTTCTATCTTATGTACCTGCAATAACCTGAGTAATGCATAGAATAATTTTTATACATTTCATGTCTACCTACTTACTTACCTATCTAGGTAAGTAGATAGGGATGAACATTGAAACATTGCAATTATGTTATGTGATGATTTATATCATCTTATAAATATTATATCATTCTAAGATTTACTTGCAATTACACAAAGTTGGTACCTGCAAAATATTGCCTTACTCTTATTATAATAAGTAATAAAAAACACGTCCAATATATTCATGCAACAGTTACTGCAAACCAATAAGTCTATTGAGACTATTTTAATACCCACAACCGTAGTAAGAAATTCCTTTTAGGGCCGCTGATCAGGAAAAATAAAAACTCTCCAAACGGTGCACAATATCAAATACGTTTTTATGTACAGTTTCCTATAAAGTTTAAATAGTTCAATTGAACAAGTCCCAATTATATGGAGCCTGTCCTAAATTTTGAGTTTGTAAAATTTTCCCATAACAATCCACCAAAATTACCAATTTGGTAAATCACACAACATTGAGTATTTTCGAGAAAAAAAAATAAACTGGCAATACAAAACTCCACTCAATCTGCAATATTATATTCATTCTTTCAAAGAATGTTTTTACATACATGCCAGATCAACATCAGATATACATATATTTACCCAAATGCCTATTACGTACTTTTGCTAATTATTTGTTTCAGAATTTTTATTTTGATTGTTATCCTAATCTATATCTTATTTTAATAAATTGGTATTAAAATATTTCTATGTTTATAAACATACATATATATAAATGTATATAAAATTTGAATTCAGAACGAGAATTACCTCAAAATTCTAATAATACCATAACTTGTATCAACACTAAAAATCTTTTTGAAATACTTTTTGTTTTATTGCATTTGATTTTTCTAACGTTAGAAAAGTAGTTAGGTTCAACGGATCGTGATATACTTTATAAATATACATATGTTCAAGTATTTATTACGCATGTTGGTTGATGTCATACTTCAGTCAAATATGTAAAAACAATAGTTTTGGTAACTAAAAAAGTGGAGTTCTGAAAAATAAAGTAATTAACCAGTTTTTACTTTAGCTTTTATCTGTAAGAGTGGGGTAAAGTGGTAGTTGTATTGTACATCGTTTTATCTGTTCAATTTTTGAGATATAATATGGTTCGGTTCTATTTTTTTGGTAGCAATTTAAATAAAATAAAAAAATGCTTCCTGGTTATGCCTTTTCTACATATATATGTCCATAGGTATCTTCACTTTTGACAATCTTATCAAGCATGCACATGTATGTACATGTGTAAATCTACGCCTCTAAGTTGATTAAAATCACAATCTTAACAAATAGTTAAAAATAAGCCAATAATTTTTTTTATATACATTTTAATTTTATACATTCCTAGATATGTATTTGTGTATATATGTTTTTTTTTGTAGTATGATGATAAAGTTTTATGAATTGTTGACACAATTGCAACATTTGGATAGGCATTTTTCTGATAAAACAAAAGACGGTCATATTAATTTAATTATTAACTTACTTACAAAACTTATTAATGACATTGCCATATTTTTCTTCTATGCTCATACTTATTTACATTCAAACATTGAATATATTCAAATGTTTATACTATGTACATAGCTCTCAATATGTAGAGTATAGTTAGGACATAATACTTATTATATCCTTAGGGAGTTCTCCAATGGAAAACTTGAGACAAATAATTATATTTGTCATTTCAGCAAACACTGTTATGAATTATGAATTAATTAAAATATCATTCAAGAAGAACATTTGAATAACCTATAACAAATCAACATGGCACGGCGTGTGTTATTCTGGTTATTAATTTTAACCCATGCACTTTATCACGTGTTCGATAAAAATTAAAGTTAGTATGTGTAGTATGTATTGGGACTTAACCTATTTCATCAAAAAAAACTGCCTTACCATACCATCGCCAACATTTATTGCTTGTTTTTCTTGGATACCTCTTCTTTTGATTTGAATAGGTGAAGAAGAGAGTTTTTATTTATTTTTTGATTGATTTGATTGAAAGTTTTTTCGGTCAATCTAGAATCATTAGGCTTGTTTATTTGTGTGTAGATTAGTTTTTCTGTGGTGTTGTTTATGAATTCAAGATGGGCTGTTGTTGTGGGACTCAGGTGTCTGAGGAAGAGGTCCCAGATCATGTTGATGAAGATGAGAGGGTTGCTGTAAGTCATTTGTTACATCTACTAGAGAATGTGAGTATTATGATGTTGTTATTGGTTTGTATCGACGTTTTTTATACTGACTTTTTGTTACGGTTACAGATCGATGATGTCGATTTTTTCTCTGGTGAACCGTTGGATGCTCTTAAAGTATTGGCTTATTCAAGTAATGTTCACCTAAAACGAAGTGCAGCCCTTGCATTTAATGAACTTACACACCAGTACTCTGCCCCTATACCCCATGCAGCTATTGATGTTATTTTTCATCTTATGGACACTACTCATGATTTCGAGACTCAGCGAGCAGCAGGAGGGGCATTATGCAATTTAGCCGAAACTGATCATAATAAACGATTGATTGTGAATATGGGAGGTTTAGATCGAGTGATACGACAAATGGGGAGCCCGAATATAGAGGTGCAGTGTAATGCGGTAGGGTGTTTGACTAATCTTGCCATTTTGGATGATAATAAAAAGCCAATTGCAGGGTCAGGAGCTTTAATTCCGTTAGTTAACTTGGCAAAGTCGAATGATCGAAGGGTGCAAAGAAACGCCACAGGGGCTTTGTTGAACATGACACACGGTAAAGGGAATAGAAAGAAGTTGGTGGAGGCGGGAGCGTTGAATGTTTTGGTAGGATTGATGGCAAGTGCTGATAGAGATGTTCAATATTATAGTATGACGGCTGTGAGTAATTTGGCTGTTGACAAGGAAAATCGAATGGAGTTGGAAAAAGTGAAGACAAGGCTTATGCCATGTTTGGTGAGATTATTGAGTGCAAAAGATGTTGGTGATCGAGTGAAATGTCAGGCTGCTATGGTAATGAGAAACCTTGCATCTGATTCAGGATTCCAATATGCGTTAGTTAAGTACAATGTGTTGCCATATTTATATGAGATATTAGAATCAGGATCGCACCAATTAATACTTGCAGGAACAGCATGTTTATTTAATATTTCAATGAACTCTTTGAACGGAACTGCTATTATAGATCAAGGGTTTCTCAAACCTTTGTCCGAACTCATTCGACCTGACACTGACGATGAACTTCTAACTTATGTTCTTTCCATATTCCGTAATCTTGCATCCAGTTCAAATTCTATCAAAACCCAAATCGCAACAACAACCAACACATTACGAAACTGTCGAGATCTCTTTAATTATGCATCAACTGGAGTATTAGTTGTGCTTACAGCATTTTTAGCTATAATGGCACTTGGGCCTGATATTAAAGCACAATGGTGTGATCTTGGATTTGTCGAACTTCTAGTGCCACTTTCACATTCTGATCATGCTACTTTACGAGGTAATAGTGCTGCAGCTATTGGCAATTTATCTGGGGAAGGATTGACTGACTATAGTCCTTTTGTTAAATGTTGGGAAACTCCATCTGGAGGAATACGAGGACTGGTA
Source organism: Geotrichum siamense (nom. inval.) (assembly GCA_030568955.1). NCBI lineage: Eukaryota > Fungi > Ascomycota > Dipodascomycetes > Dipodascales > Dipodascaceae > Geotrichum > Geotrichum siamense (nom. inval.). Next base: position 12,509 of record JAJMJJ010000009.1, on the reverse strand, counting down.
TTAGCATATTTACGAAGTGACGAAGCTACATCGCAACACATTGGGTTATGGACAGTTACACAATTGCTGGGATCAGGAAATGAAAAATTAGTGCAGTTGGTAAGGAAGGAAAAAGAAGTGGGCCATTTGTTGAAGAAGTTGGCAGATGAAGGTGGTGATTATGATAAAGAAAAAGAAATAGGTGACGCCGAAGACGATGAGGAGGAGGAGGATAATGGAAGATCTAGATTGGCAGTGTTGAGTCTTGCCAATAGATCGATATCCATGTTTTGAACATGAGTCAATAGAAATAATGACTTGAAATGTATGTAGCGAGAATAATATATACTACTATTTACATCCGATATATGCATACATACGTTGTGTAGTGAATGTGGTATATAGCACGCACTGTATAAAATGAACCAAGAAAAAGAGGAGATGTTTCAACATATTTATAAAGGTTTGATTTCCAGAATCAGACACGAAAGATGTCACTATTAATACTATGGATAGTACATAGGTCCGCCATTGATTGTTTTAAGAGAAGTGGAAGAAAGGTAGATGACGTCATGGAGTAATTTCCGGCAAGGGGACGAAGTCCCCACGTAAAAGAATAAAAATAAAAGAAAAAAGCCTTTGGCCGTATCTCGTTAAATCATTATCAACAAATAAGCAGTTGATCAATAAACAACAATGTATTTATGGCTACATAGAAGTTTTCTACTAGTAGAAGTTTGTGATTTTCATTTTTTTCTTAAGAAAGGCAATTTAGAAAGGATAAGGGTTGCAACCCTTTTTGGTTCTAATTTTAGGTTTTTTTTTTATTTTTCACCTTTTTATTTTTCAAGTTTTCGTAACACGTTACACTCTCCACTTTTTTTGTCAACCATTCCACCATTTCTTTCTTTCTTTTATTATTATTTTTTTTTGGATTTCAGTCTTTTTACTTGATTATTTCTTTGTGTGGTTGGTTTTAGTTGTTAAAGATATTTTTTGGGAAAAAATTAAATAAATAACTTTATTAAAAAAAACACATAAAAATAGACGATGGAAAGTCCAAATGAATCTGGTTCAAACTTGAATTTGTCATTGGTTCAAGATGATGAACAGCTACAGAAATCGTCACATCATTTCAAAAAGGCACAGGACTTTGAATTTGGTAAACAGCTGGGAATTGGAGCTTATTCTACCGTTAAAGCTGCCACAGACAAACAGACACTTCGATCCTATGCAATTAAGATTCTGAACAAGCGTTACATCCTTAAGGAGCATGCTGAGAAATATGTCAACATTGAGAAGAATACATTGAATAGATTAGGAATTCATCCGGGCATTATTCGATTGTATTATACGTTTCAGGATAAATCATCGTTGTATTTTGTGATTGACTTTGCCCCGAATGGGGAACTGTTGACTTTGATTAATAAGTTGGGATCGCTGGATGAAGATTGTGCAAGATACTTTGGATGCCAGATTCTAGATGCTATTGAATATATGCATTCCCGTGGAGTGATTCATCGAGATTTGAAGCCTGAAAATATTTTGTTGGACGATAATATGCGAGTAAAGATTACTGACTTTGGTACTGCAAAGTTGTTACCACATGTCAAGAATTCCGCCGGTGAGAAGATTAAAAACAAATTTAAGAAAGATGCCAGGGCTACTTCATTTGTTGGAACTGCTGAATATGTGACTCCGGAATTGCTTGAAGACAGGTATCAAGGAAAAGCTTGTGATATTTGGGCTTTTGGCTGTGTTTTGTTTCAAATGATTGCCGGCAGACCTCCGTTTCAAGCTCCCAATGAAAATCTCATTTTCAGTAAAATTTTGAAATTGCAATTCAGTTATCCACCAAGATTTCCAATCGTTCTACGTGATTTGATAAAGCATTTACTTGTTGTTAAACCGGCAAGTAGGTGGCAGATTAATCAAATTAAGGCGCACGAATTTTTTGCCGGACAAGATTGGTCGGAACAAGGAGTTTGGAAAGCTAAACCCCCAAGATTACAGCCGTACAAGGGAACTATGGCGGTGGACCCCATTAAAGGAAAGATTTTGAATGGGTTACCAGTTGTCAACATTCGTCCCATTCCTCAACCTTCTGTTAAAGTAAGAAAACCTTTACCTGCTGCATCAACTCCAAGTTGTGCTGGTGGCGCTGCTGCTGCTGTTGCAGCACTGGCTAAACCTCCCTCTACGATATCACCATATTATACACCAGTACAGATGAGACAATCATCTTCAGGACAACTTCAACAATCAACAAAACAAAATAGTACTATTGCTGCTAAACAAAGTAGACCAAATTTGAGAACTAAGAAAAGTAAACAGCAGTTGGGTCCTCCGAAAAAGGGTAATGTACCTCCTGTTCCTAAAATTATACCTCCAAGTGTTCCTGCTCCTGTAGTACCACCAGTTGTACTTACTCCAATACCCCCAGCAGAACCTGCTCCAGTGCCACCTACTGTATCTGTTCCAGTAGTACCAGCGATTGTGTCTGCTCAAGTACCCTCAACAGGATCTGCACCAGCGATACTTGTACAAACACAAGAACCATCCTCAACAACAAAATTAACCCCTCAACTACAAGCAGCACAAATCTCGACGGGATCTATACCTACAACAGTATCGACATCTGAGCCAGTTGAAGAGGTTACAGGAAATGGATCAGTGTCATCATCAGCCGATACATCATTAATTATCCCACAATTGAAAGAACCTATTATTCAAATGGAATTGCCTGTTATGACGGATATAGACAAAATGTTTGCTAATGTGATTTCCACACCCTCAGAGCGAGTTTTACATGCTAATACAGTTCAAATTACTACAACGAATCATTCGCATGCCCCTGATCTAGCTACGAACGAAGATTCATCGGAATCAGCCGCTACATCTACTAAGACGACAAAGAAATTTAGTAAATTATTTTCAGGGATTCCCCGCAAGAAGAAGCGATTAATGGTAGTAACAACTTCAGGAAGAGTACTTTTATTGACTGACGAAGAATCAATAGATCGACGATCAATCCATTATGACATTGCATTACAAAACCCGGAGATCACGATTCGAGAGTTCCCCTATAACAAGACAAAGCGAGTAGGAGTTTTGTCGATTGAGACGCAGTTTAAGATTCATACGGTTGAAGATCCTCAAGGAACGGTAACTTGGATGCAAGCTTTTGAGCTTGCTAGACGATATGTTGAGAATGCACAGTTGATTAATGAGTCGTCGACATATATGAATTCGACGGCTGCGGCTGCGGCAGCTATTGCAAGTGCAGGTGGATTGATGGGTAGGAATAATGCTGGACCGTCATCGTTTATTAGAAGACAACCAACTAGTGGATCAATTGGAGGAGGTGGTAGTGGGTCGTGGGGTGATCTCATGAACCATTCGTCACAATCGACATCTAGTAGATCTGCAATGCCAGTAGTAGGTACATTGGAACCGGGAAGTATGGGAGGATCAAGCATGTTGCAAAGAAATGAGGAAAGAAAAATGTTGAGAAAGGGATTAATTTGAGGAAGATTGTGGTAAGAGTTTTTTTTTTTTTTTTTTTTTTTTTTTTTTTTTTTTTTTTTTTGTTTATATTATATGTATATACATACATTTTTTTTACCTATATATTATGGGAATATTATAAAACATATGAAATGACATGCTGATAGATAGACACAGAAAGAATATATTTATATTAACTTCGTTGTTTTCTGTTAGAAAAGTTTGAAAGAAAAAGAAAAAAAAAATGAATGAAGTGAGAAACTCAAATGACCAGACTAAAATATTAATATATATATAATAAATGATAAACTAAGTACAAAAGTACTATATATAAAGTATTTAATTATTATTATTATTTTTTTTTTTTTTTTTTTGCAAAATATTTTTTTTTTTTTTTTTTTTCTAATATTTCTCAGGAATATCCATACTAGCAGCATCAAAATAAAATTCAGGTTCAAGTCCATCTAAAGAAGCACTAGATGGTTCACCATTGATTAATAGTTCAGCCATAAGTAATCCAGTAGCAGGAGCATTATTGATACCCCAACAAGAATGACCACTTGCAAGGTAAAGGTTTTCAACATTGGTTTGGCCAATGAATGGGCCAGAGTGAGAAGGAACATCTACTACAGGAAGGTAACAGGCTTGACGTTTAAGGATACGACCCTTTTGGAGAGAAGGAGAGATGGAAGAAACGTGATTGAAGAGTTCATCACAACGAGAACGAACCACTTCGACGTCGTCAGTGGATTCGGGGACACCGGCTTCGGTATCACCTTCGCCACAGACGTAGACTTCATCTTTACGTGGGTAGATTTCAGGGGAAACATAGGAGGTGCGAGATGTACGCATCTCTGTAAAAAGAGCAAAAGGAGAAATGGGCTTGGAGGGTTGGATGGTAATAGAGTGGGCTCGAAGACCAGATATGGGACATGAAGGAAGAATTTTGGATGTCCAAGGTCCAAGTGTTAAAACAATTTGGTCGCCTGCCAGGTATTTAATACTTTCATCATCTCTTGTAGGATCTTCAATAGTTTCACTACCTTGTACTTGAGTATTATTATCCACATTTGTACTTTCTTCTTGTGCGTCATTATTACCACTCTCTTCCTCTTCTTCTTCTTCTTCTTCTTCAAAACTTTCTTGTTCTTCTTCAGTAAAGATTTCTGACGAATTCTCACTGGATATGCTTGATGTTGAAGATTGATCGACGACTTTTGATGATGATGCTAAATTTGTATTGTTATCCTTGGTATCATTAGTGCAAGTAGTAGTGGTAGTAGTAGTAGTAGTAGTAGTAGTGGACAGTGATGTTGACTTTTGTTGATGGTTGAATGCAGGATTGTCAGGATGGTGGAGTGAGTTTTTATTGGCAGATTGTGACTGGGATGGGAATCTACGACTAGATGGATTGGTAGTAGCAGTAGTAGAAGTGTTTGCAGCGGCTTCAGCAGCAGCTTTAGCAGCAGGATGTTTGTCAATATAAGTAGTATACTTAATCCCAACAGCTTCACCACCATTGTCATCATCTGTAACAATCTCAGTAGCTTTCCCCGAGACCAAATCAACTGCCCCCGTTTCCAACACTTTCTTCAACATAAACAACGTAAACTTATACGGATGTACTTGGGCCGTAGAATCCGCACCTCCCAAATGTGTCCACCCATCCACAATAGCTTTATTAATCCAATTCAAATCTTCAGGTAAATCCTGACTTCCATTATTATTACCACCACCACCATTGTTTGCAATATTCCTTAAATTGCCTGGTGAAATGTCCCCTTCAATACACAGTGTCTTTAATCCTCTATACCCCCATTCGAGCGCTCCATTATATTCTTGTGCTAGTTCTTGATGAAGCTGGAATGACAGTGGCACAATCTGTTGTGGGAAAGCCCACATCGCCAAAAGTCCTCCAGCTTTCCCTGATGCTCCGCCCGCCGGCCTTCGTGCTTCCAAAATCGTAATATGATGCGTATCTAGAGAAAAATCTGGATGCCTCGTAATATAATATGCTGTACAAACACCAATAATACCGGCTCCTATAAAATAAATAAACAACCATATGTTAGTTTCAATGCCATCATAAAACTACACATATACATCCATATGAATGTAGTTACATTTCCTCGAAAAAAAAAAAAAAAAAGGACATACCAACAATAACAATCTCTTTTTTCTTCTTTCCTGACCCCAATGTCATCTATATATATATATATATCCTTTTCTTTAAAATATGCCAAAAAAAAAAAAAAAAAAAAAAAAAAAAGTATTAAATCTGTATTATGTTGTCGTCTTGGGGGTGAAGATGTCTCTAGTGTTGTTTAAGTTTTTTGTGTCTAAAAAAAAAAATAAAATAAAAAATAAAAAAAAATATAATTTTAAATAAAAAATAAAACCATCAAAAACACGTCCCTCAAAATAAAACATCTTATTATTTCTTACATTCTAACTCATCTACATACACTACCAATAAAATACAACAACGCCAAATAGCTACATACATCTGTTGATTAATAAATTAAACGAAACAAAAATAGAAAAAAAAAATAGAGTAGTAAAATTAATAATAAATGACTGTCTTGTCAATGGTGGGAGTGTTTTCGAAAAGGAAATTTGCCCAAAAATAAAAAAAATAAAATAAAAAAAATAAAATAAAAATTATGTAATTGCTTGGTAAGAGTCACATGACTTTTAGAATGTCATCCAACAATTCAGAACCTCACGATAGTTGAAATCATTCGATTGGTTCAGTTTGTAACCCATTGAATTAAAAAAAAAAAAGTCCTTCGATTGGCTACTTGCATTTGTAATATGTACATTTCCATATTGGTGCCTATACATTACAGCATGAGTCAAGTGTAATCACCTTGTACAATGTTTATGCGCCTTCGAATCCGCCGGATATGTATGCACATATGTACACCATGTATCTAAAAAACCATCATGATATGTGTCATGGTATGATATTGTATCACAAATATCTGATGATCTTTCTCTATTTGCAATTCAGTTAAAGTAGTGATTGTCGTTCAACACAAAAAGGAACTCACCGTGGATATATATTGTATGCTTTAAAAAACAAAAAAAATGATTGGCGTCAATTCAATGTCACATAAGCTCCGTTTTGTTATGTAATGCTTATAAATGTCCATGTAATTGCTGAGTCATAAATATGCGACATTTGGGAAAAGGGTTTAGTCATGTTCCGGCATTTTTCCGTTTAATCCCCCACACACACAATGAATATATCGGATAGCTTAACACATGAAAAAAAAAAAAAAAATGCATAATATTACACTCTCACATATATATAATAATATACATAGTATATGGAATGGACTTCTTCAAAGGATGTGAAGAGGTTTATTAATAAATATAAAAAGGTTTTAGACTAATTCATCTGGTTTCCAATTAAGACCCAAGAATTTGTATAAGCTTGCTTGACAGAATATCCAAATTTCTTGTTTTTCTAGTTGTGTTAAACGAACATCTTTATGGCCATTTGATGATGATAATGATGATTTAGTATGCAATTGAATTTGTCCAGAGAGATCGTAGTTTTTAAACTCATTGGAAATGTTGGTAAGAATAGCTTTTCTCAACAATGAATCCGATCCATTACCGGAGGATCTACGGCGTCGTCGTGGCCTACTTGATTCACTTTCACCTGTTGTTACTGTTGAACCATCAGTAGGAGCATCATTTTCCATAGACTCTCTTTTGCGATCAAGCATTTTGCAATATAGTGTTCTGAAATCAAGTCTACATTGTGCTTCACATCCCAGGTTCAATAAATAATTCTCAATCACATTTCTCCATTGTGGCCTAGTTAAAACCACACCTTCCCCAATCCTTTCCCTTACTGCCCGTAACGTGTAATAAGCAGTTTGAATTCTAAACTCCAAATCAAAGTTGAATTCTTGGTATAAGGAAGTAGATGCTAATTTTCCTACTAGTTTGTGGTCAGGCAGGTCTCTTGGAATGACATGGACTTGAAATCCTGATTCTCGAAATTCGATTTGTTTCAGTTGGTGTGAGGATAGAGGGTAATGGTCGAATATTAAGAGTGATCGAAGGTCATTTAATGTCCAATCAATAAGTCGTCGAGATGTGAATGATGGGCGACCCTGTGCAGTTAAATCACTGGTTTCAAGCATTTCAGGAGTGTAATACGAGCTAAAGTCGGTAGGTATCAGACTGTGGATTGAAATTTTACGAGGCTTAGTAGTAGAGTTGAGTAAAAGTCTACCCTTCTTTGAATGCGTGGAAGATGAAGTTTGAACTAGCGTCGTCATGATTAACGTGGAATGAATGTGTGGATATAAGAATAGTAATAAAGACGACGAAATAAATGCTGTAACAAAGTAAATTAAATAATGCAGCCAAATATAATAAATAAAATAAATAAAATAAAAAAAAACGAGAAATTACAAGTGTTATATATAGGTAACAGTCGCCTAGACAAAAACTTTTTTCCCACGTTTTTTTTCCCCGGGAAAAAGCCTTTTCCCTCTGTTTTGAAAATAAAAAGAAATTCTTTTCTCTTTTTATTCCCTTCCTTTCCCTTCCCCCACATTTTACATCGACATTTTATTGGTTTTCTTCCCATCTCTGACTACAACCCGTTGATGAGTTCATGAATGTTTCATATGTCCATGGGCGAGTAGTAAATCCAAGTACCAAACAAATTTGTCTCTGGTTCTCCACAAAACAAGAAAAAAGTTTAAAAACTTTTGCTACTTTTTTCCCCTCCGAGCCCGCAACGTTTTTATTTTCCTTTTGGCTTGTGACAATCACCCGGTTTCCCGAATAGTCCCCGGGAGAAATGAAGGATTGGCTTTTGTTAACCAATGACACAATTTCTTATCTAGGCAATAAAGTGTATTGCCTATATCGGTAATTTCTTTTATTATTATCCCCATGCTCCCCAATTTGATCCGCTTGAGATATATTGGTTATTCGTAATTTCTATTTCCTGGATAGTAAATTTTCTTACATGTCAGAGTAGCATGAATTATGTCTTTGCATTATATGTATTTCCATCACTACCATACTATATATGCAGGCACACATCTACCATTTATTCATCAACCCCCAAAACCATTTCATAACCTCGTCTTCCTATACTCATTTATTGGCAATACCTTTTATAATACCCAAGTGTACATACATATATATGTGTACACATTTCAATATTTCAAATCCCAGTTATTTAATCAAATATACAAAATAAAAGTCACTAAAATCCCTTCTTTTATTGTGTTCATCGAACCATTTTTTTTATTATTATTATTATTTTTGATTGTTAAAATGAAACGTTTTAAACATAATTACTTACATGTGAAAGGAAACCAACTTGAAATATCAGGGACCTGACGTTTCTTGATTGAAAAAAAAGTAAAAAACAAGTAATGCCATTTTAAATAAATATAAACAATCCCTAAGATTTACTATAACCAGTAGTCGTAACAACAAATCAATTCAGCTAAAAAAAAAATAAAAAAATAAAATCAACATGTTGAATTATTATCATAATCTTGATCAATTGCCTAGATGACAAAAATATATATTCCCTTAGTCAACACACTTAATTTCATGCCAGGAGTAGTCAACTATACCATATTAATTAATTACATCTGTTTTCCTTCTTCTACATAGTAGGTATGTACCTACCTAAGTATCTACATAAATATGAAGTTAATAATAAAAGAAAATAATATTTACAACAATGGAAACAAAACCAGATCTCTGAGAAGAAGGGGAGAATGCATTAAAGTCCAAGTGTAATGATTAGTGATCCTTCCCCCTCCCTTCTTCAGCAAGACGACAAAATTGTGTATACACGCAGTTTGAATTGTCGATGTAAAAAAGACAAGTGTTTAATAAGAGGTGTTTGTGTTTCTGGCATGAAATCTTATAGTTAATGGTTTTGAAATTTGGATGTGTACTCATATGTAAAGGGTTTACTTATTTGCAAAGATATTTATTATCTTTTGTATAATAAGAGAATGAGTTCAATCTCCAAGCAAGCAACAATAAAAAAATAAAATCATCATCATCATCATCTACAAGAGCTTAGATCTGTGTTTTATTTTATTTTTACTTCTCAATTGGTGTTTTTGGGTCCTTGCATAGTTCTTTAACTCCGTAGTTTGAAGGAGGGAGCCCTGGAGATTAAATTATTTTTATCAACACACATGTGCAGTTATATAGGCCTTACTAGTCTCGCGAGAGCTAAATTCCCTAATCGGGGTGAATTTCATTTTCATCCCGTGTTGGAAGAGATGTGATGATCGTTCTCCCTTCCTCCAGTCATACATACATACTAACATATAGGTATGTATCTACTACTAGTACTATATTATATGTGATAGTGCATACATATCTAGGCAATTAGTAGATCAAACTTCCATTTTTTTTTTTTTTTTTGAAAAAAAAAAAGAATTAATTAATTAAACAAAAAAAAAACCGTTGACAGTACTACTGTCTACATGCAACTTCCAAATGTACGCATACGTGATTTAGCCGATTGGGTACTTTGTAATTGTAGGGAAAATATACCCCGCGGCTGTTTGACCATCCTTTTTTCCTATTCGAACCACACACTTCAAAGATGTGGAGACTGAGGGTTAACAATACATTTAGCAACCTCCATTTAAAATGCTTTTCCTCATCCATAACCCCAGGATGAAAGTAGGTTGGTAGATACATACCTGGTTATTTTGATTTTTTTTTCAAGTCCTAAGTCATATGGTGGGTGAGAGAGCAAATCACCAAGAAATAATTGTTCTAACAAAATTAAGGTGGTAATCTATATGACTTCAACGTCTGCCATTACATAGTACTTACGTACATACATCATTAGTGTGTGGGCATTGTAAATGGTACCCTCTCCGCTCCATCTTTAACTGCCTTTTTTTTTTTTTTTTTGTCAAAGAGCAATGTTATTATTTTCTGTTTCTTCAATTTAATAAAGATGTAAAATCATCTGGAACTTTTTGTTAGTAATTAAGAAAGATAATAAAACCAAATAAGTGGATTATATTGTAATTATAGTATTTTTACCAAGGACTATCATCTCTATCATCAAGACCTCTTCGTCTCCTTTTTGATCTACCAAACAATCCACCGATATCAGTAACTTCACTACTTAGTCTTGCATTTTCTCTCTTCAATCGTCTATTATTTCTACCTCTTTCAATTTCTCTTCTTTCGATTTCTTCTTGGCTAAGGGTTTCGACTGTGGGGGCCCAGTCCTCACCGAGACCTTCTTGGTCAACACGCCAACCAGTTTCACCGGCAAACGCAGCGTAGTTTTCAATTTCTTGTGGGAGGTGACCTTCAAGGGTTTCACGTTTCATGCGATACAAGACTTCGTAAAGAGAATGAGCAATGGCAGGGTAGAATTCGCCATGGAGACCAAGATCGTTTACAACTTGTTTGGCAAAGGTTAGTGGGGTTAGGTCGGTTGCGGCTAGGTCCCATTCGAATTTGTCTTCGTAGAGTTGTTTGTCGAGGTACACGCTCAAGTTGATCAAAACGTTGAAGCCCATATCGGTCGGTAGCGTCACGTCCGCTACTGCCTGATAATCACTAACTTGCGACCTAATCGAATTCGCTATAGGCGTCACAAAGCTCTGTGGCAATTCAAATTCTCCACAAGTAATAGCAGCAAAATTCTCAGGCGTAATCACCTCTTCATTCGCATTCCATAACATACAATCAGAAATCCTATACCCATCATATTCAAAACTAAGTCGAATAGGGACAAGTACTTCTGGTTTATTGGCAATTACATCTAGTTGGTCTTGCGTGTAAACAGCATGTTGCGTTCGTTGAGCAAGTTTTTTTACTTCGTCGGGTCGAGTCGGCGCTGCTGGTGTACTGGGTCCTGACGGCGCCCCTGACGACGCACTGAACGCTGGGTCTGAATCATTATCTTCATCAAAATCTTCTTCAACTTCGGCATAGCTCACTATATTGTGCCCGGCCGCTCGCTTCGCCGCTCGTGCCACCGGTATTGTCGAAATAAATAATGACGTCTCATCAAGCTTAAGTCGTGACGCAAAACCTGTTTGTAATGCTTGTGGTCGTTTATTACTAAAACTCATGATGCGGTCGATAATTCTTACAGTCGACTCGAGAGAAAATGCAGTGGTGTATTTTTTTTTCTCCTTTGACGCGTAAAAAAAAAAAATAAAAACTTGAATTATAAGACTTAATCTATCAAACTTGGGATAACCCCCCTCAAAAAAAATCAATGTATATATTTTATGTCACAAGATGAGTTTGAGTTGCGTGAAAAGCAAGCTTCGATACATCATAGAACATGCCAAACTCTTTATATTGCACAAAACATCAGAGTAACTATATGCGTTGCTGTATGGTGTGCGGTGGTATTACGCACAGGTTTTTACCTTCAATTTCCGGTCTGTGCGGGTGTGCCAAATCTCACCAGTTCCTGGTTCGAGTCTGGCATGGAGCACATTTATTTCGGCATTTTTCATTCAAAATCCCATATTACAGCGCCCGGCGCTAACATCCTTCCTATATCATAAACTACCACGGTTACATCGGGTTTCTGGGTTTCTCTAAGGCCCCGCCATATTTCCGTAGAATATCCCGACCTGTCATATTTAGAGTATATACATTTAACAAGAATACAACAACATTCATAAAGCAACCACAAACAAAAACCATCAATCACACACAACACTACAAAAATGCATTAACATCAAAATAAGAAAAAAAAAAAAAAACATCACTTTCCTCTCTCTCTTTTTCTCCTCTCAGTCAAAAATCCTATGTTCGCACATCTTTTAACCCATCCATACCTGGGATCAACCAAACCTCACATTTGTGCTAAATTTCCTATAACAGCAGCCGAAATAAAAACAATTATTACCACAATAAGGAACAAAAAAAATTGCCGATCTTTATTTTTTCCGGGCCCTCCGAAAATAAACTTTCTTTTGTTTTCTAAAGAAGAAGAAGAGAACTTTTGAAAACAAAAAAAAAAA
>JAJMJJ010000008.1:78149-118899 GCA_030568955.1 Geotrichum siamense (nom. inval.) | reverse complement strand
CCTCCATTCTTTCTTTATTTTTTATCTACATATATACCATTTTAGGTACATAGCAATTTATTTGAAATAACCGTTTCACTCTTAAATTCTATTTCATTCCTTGAAGACGTAACAGTAGGTACCTACCTATCTAGGCAAGTAGCTATTTGTTTATGTAATATATTACATTATATTTGAAAAGAGTTTTTGACGCGAAACACGTCCATTCCCATGTTTGGACAAAAACAGTTAGAGTATTTTTCACGCAAGCCAAAACGCGCTTCCTTCCTTTCCTTTTTTATTTTATGTTTTTTGTTTCTTCTTTTCCCACAGTATTTTTCTTTTTGATTTCCCGTTTTTTATTCTTTCGAAATTCTCCATCCGGATTTTTTTTCACTTTCACTATTTTATTTCAAACTTATCCTATTATCGACTTACGTTGTTACACTCTTCATTTTGATTTCTCATTTGGTCTTATACTTCAACCTTTCTTTTTTTACTCAAGGATCTTGGTACAATTTCACACAATGGATTTCCCGACGCGTCTTATGACAGGTATGTTAGGTTTAAATTCTTGAAGAACGAGGAAAATTAACTAAATAAATAGTCAAAATTCTTTACACTTTTGATGATGGACCACAGTGTCTTGCTCGGTCTTCAGCAACACAACCAATACGCGTCATGTATAGCGATGATCAAAGTCCATTAGGCATTGTCGACCTTGATACTTGTATTCGTAGCATCACGATGGCGTCACCTGAAATTGTGGCTAATTTAAATCATAGTGACTATGCAGTATACACAGCGGACTACACAGAACCTGGCAATCCTTTGATGGGGCATGGATTGTTGTCCTGGTTGAATTTGGGAACAAGGACTAATGTTGATGGAGGGCCACAAGACATGCAGTCTTCAGTGGATATAGGGGGATTCAAATTAATTATTGGGAGAATTTGTAACAATATATTAGCTGTATTTTCAGGTGGCTCAAAGGAGACACTTGAAGTCAGTGTGACATTAAAACCCGTTAACGGGTTTACACAAGGGGAATACTTAAGGTCAATAAGACTGTATAAGAGTCTAGCCGAATTTCTACCCAAAGATTTTGACCATCCTTCATGGGTAAAATTTATTTCAACACATAGGAATCTTTCCAAATATGTGGTCAATGGTGATGGAGAGTTAGATGATGAACCAGGAGATGATTCATTAAATAGTAGTTCTGGTGTTGGTACTAGAAAATCATTTGCATTGCCGTTTGAACTAGGGTCATCTCCACCGCCAGGTATACACACATCATCAGTTATAGATGATTACTGTTCACCTTCTAGTTATGATCAGATATTAGTACCGTCAACCTCCTTAACACATGCGACGAAGTCAATATGGCAAGATCTCCCAACATCGCCTATTACATTATCATCACCTGGAGAATTCACTCGGCCTTCATCACAAAAAGTTATTAAAAGATCACTTTCAATTACAGGTACTTCTAAATCTAACGAACCACCATGCAAGGTTGCTGCAAAAGGCTTTTCGAAAAGAACTACTCTAAATGACAACGAAATCACAACTTTTTGTCAAAATTGTGGGAAGGTTGACCCTCCAATTTGGAGACGAGTTAAATTAGCTTCTGGTGATGACATTGGAGAAACAAAAGAACTAATATTGTGTAATCCATGTGGATTGTGGTATAACTCCAAAGGATCTATGAGACCGCAGCATTTGTGGTATAAAGATGACGAGTCTTCATCATCTGGAACTACTAAACCAAAAGAGAGAACATCAAGAAGACGGAGAATGATCAATCGTAATGAAGATTATGTAGGGCCTTCCATTGCTGAACTTTTGGCACTTAACGCTCGACCAAAAGGGACTTCTTCCCTCTCAGCTACTCCTGTTAACCCAGTTTCAGAACCTGATTCTAAATTACCTATTAACAGTATGGATACAACACAGAACGATAAGAACGAATTGCCACCGAAGGACTCATCAGCTCTTTCTGATGCTGCACCGGTTGTTGCAAAAGGAAACCCAAAACCGAAGGTCGGAAATTTGGGGAAAGTTAATAAGAAGTTAAAAGAAAGAATAGGAAAGAAAGCTAAAAAATTAGCTACACTTCAAGTTCACAAGTCTGGGCCTATTGCAATTGCACCTGCAGTTAAATCTACTTTTAAACCTATTAATATGGGAGAAAAGAAAAACATCATGAAGGAAGAAATTTCGACTGCTCCAGTATCTATAGATGTTACAGAAGAAAAAGAAAACTTTTCGCCAGTAGATAAGGAAACCACTGACCTTAGTCCCTCTCTGCTAAAAACACCCCAAAAGCAAAGCATGAGCGAATTTGAACTGCTTGACACTTCGGCCTTCTCTGGATCTCCATCAAAATGGCTTTTAGCATCTGCATCAAAACTTATAAACTTTGATGTTTTGATGGAGTCACCTAGTAAAATATTTGGCGCAACTGCAGATTTTTTTACAGGAAAAGATAAATTGCCATCATCGGGGAAAAGTACCTCATTGAGTGATTCTCCAGCTATTCCCCAGAAAAACTCTCTGCACTCAGATTTGTTGAGTGACACAGGTACACTAATATCTTCATCAATTCATGACAAAATGGATAATGTTGGGTACAAAAATGACGACAATAATTCGAAGATAGCGGAGTCACCGGATTTAGTGACAAAAGAATTGGTTAGTTGTTCTACTGAGTTCCCAATAGTGCCAGAAGTACAATATAGCGATGAAATTAATCTACGACCTGGAGACCTTGGTAATGATGACTCCCATAAAACTCCAGTTAATGCATCTCATGATTCGCCACGGGTTTCAACTATGAGTCTGCAACTACCACAAAAGAGCTGCAGTAAAGTAATAGAAAATTCTCTAAACAATTCCCAATCCACACAATGCGACACAAATCAGCATTCAAGTGATTCATCTCCTGTGGATGATTTAGTTGAATCTCGTTTGCCTCTATCTTCTTCTACAACATCATCAGCAACAACCAAAACACTCGTAATGTCTTCATCACCTCCATCTGCGAAAACATATAAAAACATTGAGACGCCTTGGAATGAGATCAGCGGGGAAACACCTAATGGATCAAACTAGTCTAAGGGTTAACCAGTATAGATATTATGAACTTATCTATATCTGCAATAAATGTTTATGTTGATTTATCACATTATTGAGTATTTATTATTAGCACTAACTATAATTGCACAGTCGAATTTTATGTACTGGGATTCAAGAACCAACTGTTGGATTCTGTTATGTTTACTAGTTTATTTTTCAGATTTAAAGAATTTTTTTAAGGAAAAGTTCTTGTATTATTTGACTAAATAATAAGAATTGACATTGTAAAAATGATCCTGGTAGGTAGAAGAGCAATACTCAAATCCTAAATGCTCAAAATCCAGACCAGTCCTTACCAACTATTAATCGACTGTTTTAAGTGCAAACAATTTAATTGTATTTCAGAATAATCTTAATGATAGAAACAATTTCCTGACTTCTAATACTGATAGACATGCATTCATCAATTATTCACAGTATTTTACCGCTGACAACTATCAAATTTAGAACTCTCGAAGGAACATTCAATATCAATAATCAATTCACCGTTTCAAATGAAAACAACCCATTTGGATTTCAGAATCATCAACCATGTAATTTTCAATATTTTCCTAATTTCGGTAATAATGTGCACATATGTACAGTACATTTGTCAATCATTATCAATCATAACATCCTGAATGTCTTATTTAGCTATGCTCCATGTAATATTTATTTCATGCAACCCCAATCAATAGACTTAGACATACAATCAGGTTTGCTAGTAGTTCAATATTTTCTACCATAAAAGATACCATTGACCAAGATAGACTCCTAGGTAGGTAGGTAGGTTTACGTGGGGAAAATGAACTGAATTGAGAAAATTAACTGAACATTATTGAAAAATGACTGATGTCGGTAAGCATGGACATCTATTGATGATCATCTTACAAAATACATAGCTTAACATAATCAGAAAAGAATAACTGGAAATAATTTTAATTCTTTATATATTTTTTATTACTTTATTAATGCAATATCTCGATGATGGGGTTTAATTTTCTCGCCAGGAAATATTTATAAAATTATTACATACATACCTAGGTACGTAGGTAGGTACCTATGTGTGTATCTATAAAGAATAAGGACAGAGTCATTATGTTCCACCAGCCTCTCTGTACCATCTAATAGCCTTTTCTTGTCCAACTGTAGCAAATCCCTTATTTCGACCGCCAATGACTCCCTGACCCCATCCCTTTTCCAACCAAGTCACCGCAAATAATGGAATTGAATTTTCTGATTGAGTGTTAACTAAATTCATACTTTCCATCGACCACACTTTAACTTTACCATCATATCCACCGCTCAGCAAATAATCACCATCAGCGTTCCACGCTAAGCTAAAAACCCAACCTTCATGGCCTTTCAAGTCAATCACATGTTCATTGGACGAAACGTTGTAAAGAGAAATAAATTTAGCATCTCCCGAAATCGCTAAGTAGAATGTACCAGGACTAAATTTGACGGCACGAACGGGTTGTGAGAGACCGGGCACTGAAAATATAAGATTGCTGGTAGAAACATCATAAATAGAAACAGTTCCGTTGTCGTGACCTGTGACTACCAGTTTGCCATCAGTGGATAGATCTACGGAGAGACCAAAACCTTTCTTAGTCGCTGTAAGTGCAGATTTTTTTGTGATGGAAGTTCCTTCCATGGTCCAGATATCTATATTTCCTTCAATCGTAGAAAAGGCAATAACATTACCCTCTGAATTTATGGAACATGCCCAGTATTTTTCAGTAGACTCAGCTAATTCTATACTTGAAATTAACGTAAACCCCCAAAAATTACGAGAATCATACTTACCTGACGAATTGATCTTTTCTAATTTGTTCAAATCGTATATTGACGCCTTACCACTAAAATTAACTGCTACTAGTATTCTTCCATTTGTGGCTGAATGATGAAATCCTAGTTTTTGTGCTTCGAGAACCTGACCAACCGGCACTTCTTGGGAGTTATCCCACAATTTTATAGTACCATCGCCAGAGCTAGTAATGGTATACATCTCGGAGACTACCACCGAGAAAATATCCGACTTATGTGCTATATTAAATTGTTAGAACAGAAAAACTACTAAGGCTATACTTATAAACTTACAGTCGATAACACTATTCGTAGCAACGTATGACTGGCTCTAATATCAATTCAATGTGTTAGAAATGTAAAAATTTAAATGGTATTGTTTAATTTTAGTTACCATTTTGTCTTAAATAATATATTACTGCTGGTCAATTGTAGAAAGAAAGGTTTTGTTTCGTGTAACTCTGGAAGATGTTGAATTCCACAAACTTTATGTGTTTATCTACTATATTGGCCTAAGAACATAATATAGACACAGTCGAGAAAAATTCCAAAGACAGGGTAACATTATGTTAGAAGAATGAAACAACAGCAAACCCTTGTTAGACTAAAATTTGCCCATGATATCAAAAGATGAGAGAGAATCAATTGAGTTCCAATGTTTGTGTAATACATAATATAAATGCTACAGTATAACTTCAAATATTATGTAGAATTTCTAGCTGTCTAATCGGTTTCAGCAAGAACAAATTCCTTGAGTTCCTTATAGGCTTTATCTAAATTATCATTTACTATAATTTTATCGTGGGATCCAGGTTCCTTTGCATATGCTAACTCACCTTCTGCTGCTGCTAATCTCTTCTGCAACGAGTCTTCACTCTCAGTACCACGACCCACCAAACGAGTTTTAAGATCCTCCAACGAAGGAGGTGCAAGGAAAAGGAAACGAGCATTTAAATCAGTTTTCTTCACCAGCTTAACTCCTTGCATATCAATATCAAGAATACAAGTCTTCTTTTGGATATCAGAAACATCCTTAACGGCTGCAATTGAAGTTCCGTAATAATTTCCAGAAAACTGTGCCCACTCGATAAACCCTTTCGCAGCAATTAGAGCTTTAAAGTCCTCGACTGTAGTAAAATGATAGTCTTTACCATTGACTTCACCAGCACGAGGAGCCCTAGTAGTATCTAAAAGTAATAATTATGAGGTTAGACTAGGGACCCATATATCTCGATCATTAGTGATACTTACGGGATATCGAGAACCCAAAAGTATGTGGATACTCGGCAAACAATTTCTTTAGCAATGTAGACTTTCCAGTCCCAGACGGTCCAGAAATAACAATAGGTCGACCTGGCATTTTAAATAATGTGTCGAAGCAAAGGATTATGGAGAATGAGAAAGTGAAAATCCTCGAAGAATATATTTTGCTACGTCAATGAGGTGTTGTATTTAAAAGGGCAAAACTACAAGTTAGGGGATCAAGGTTAGGGGTTATCAAACAATGTCTCCTTCCATCTCTACTATGTACATTTTTGTATGTTTTCTCCCAGCTGTTAATCCACAAAAAAATAACTGTAGTTCAGCATTCATAAAGATATTTAGCCCGTGACTTTCTCGGTTTCAAAGTGGCCCACAAATAAATTACAATGGATATATCAATACCTCGCTTTACAAGTTCCACTCCTACTTACTTTGCAATTCAAGTAATCTTGGATGGAAATATTACGTACGTTGTGAATCGTCGTTATAGCGAATTCGTAACATTTGAACAAGATATCGAGCAGGAAATGGGTGAGCCTACACCATTTGCATTACCGGCGAAAAAATGGATTCGTAACACAAATCAAGATTTCTTAGAGGAAAGGCGGCGAGGACTGGAGTTATTTCTAAGGAGTTTAGTGAAGAGAGAGGAATGGAGAGAATCGTTGGCAGTACAACAGTTTTTAGATGTGGCACAACACAGAAGACAAGCGAGAGATAAAGTGAACTATGAGACAGCAGGAATGTGGATTAAGGCTACTGCAGAAGTTAGAGTACTAATTCAAAACGCTAAATCATTGTCTTCGTCTGACAGTCGTCGTCATCTTATAGAAGCAAAGGCTAAAATCAAGGATTTGGAAGGGGCACTTCTTACTGATAAAAACTTGGGTGAAGGTGAATATATGAGAAGACGGAACGTCATAATTGAGCTGACTCAAGCACTAGAAAAACTGGAAAATAGTTATTCTGCACGAACAGTAGCATCGTTTCAATCGGAAGAGAGCTTTAGTTCGACCAACAAAAGTGACTTGTTTGGAAATGCACCACGTCATACCCGTCGAGTTTTAGGTGCAGGTGTAGAAAATGATAGGACTCGACAACACAACAATTCAGGGCTGCTAACACTCCAGCAAGATGACATGCAACAACAAGACCAAATAATAGAAAGTTTGCGGAAAACGATCCGAACTCAAAGAGAAATTGGTGAACAAATTAATGAGGAGTTGGTATATCAGAATCGATTGCTTGATAGTTTAGATCAAGAGAGTCATTCCACAAGCGCTAAGCTGAATCAAGCACGTAGAAGAGTCAAGAAATTTACTTAACTGTAAATTTCATGAAATTTTTCTGTATACCTGTGACATTTCTGGAGATTATTTCAGGGTTCAAAGTAGTAGATCTTTGTATATCTGATAAGATGTTCAATCTACATAGGTAGGTAGGTATGAAGGAATTTAACGATTAATTATTTATTAGTTTTTTCTTTTATTTATAGCATAATTTTTACTATAGCACACAGGTACATTTACATTTATCGAGAAAATATCGTTTTTAAAAACCGTCATGCAGCCTAATTAAGGTCTAGTTAGTATCATTGTTCTAGTCAAAAACAGGAATTAAAAGATATAAGGTCGAGCATGTTTGCTAGCACGTTAACTACTATAAATCTTAAAATATCTGAGCATTCAACATAGTCTGAACCTAAGAAATAGAAAAAGGTGGAAAACGACAAAACACACAAAAATGTAACAACTTTCAATTAGAAATCCTGGTTAATCTCATATCAATTTCTTTCACATATTAAAAGGGACAGAAGGATCGAAATAAGAATGATCCAGAGTGTCTACAACCGAGCACCTAAGATTTTGTTGATTCCATGCCTAAGAGTACAAGGATATAGTGCGATAGAAGCATTAGGACATATTTGTGCTATTGAAGAAGGAAAGGGATATTGATTGTTTCAAATTTTGAAGAAGAAAAAAAACGAATTTTGTTTATTTTTGGGACTGACAAGCTCAATCTATTTGTTTCATTTGGTTCGAGTAATGCTGTCGTATCTGAGCAACTTCATAACTGCAATATTAACTGACTACCTCTGTGCTTAAAATACATGAAGAATTTTCTAATTTATTAATACAACTAATGGTCAGGTCAATTTTACTAGAAGGGACGAAATATGTATATTATTTCCAGTATTAAATACTGAATCCTTACTAGATATGCAGGTAGCGACATGAAATGGACTGGGAATAAATTTCCGAATAAAAAAATTTTTATTTAGAAGAATTTTAGTTTATTCACCAAGAGCTTTTTGCAAGAGTTTCTTTAATATTTTGATTAGTTTGTCTTTTTACCAAAAGTATACTAATTTATAAGGAATATTTATCAGTGGTGTTTTCAATTGTATTCGGCTCTTAGGTAAAGATATCTTATCCCTTAAATTCGTCTTAAATTAAATAAATCAATACTTATATGTAAATTTCTATTTGGAAAACAGTGGTTGATTAGAATGCTTCCAAGCGTAGGATTTCTTTGTATTTGAATAATAAATTGTCGTTTCATAATCTTACCATAAAACTGGACAAAATACATATATATATATTGATATTTGTAATTAAGCTTTCTACTACTCTCGCCATACTTTAAATTAAACTTTTACAACAGAAACATTGACGATACTTTTCCAGCCACTTATTTATCCTGTTGAAGAATTAAATAAATTATTAGTAAGTGAATGGGCAGAAGTCTGGACAAAATGCATATTAAGAATTTACAATTGAAATATATCTCATAACTAGTTCTACTACGTACTGACATTTTCAGTGGACGATTTATATACTCTATATTGGATGAAATGAACTGCAGAA
Organism: Geotrichum siamense (nom. inval.); assembly: GCA_030568955.1. NCBI lineage: Eukaryota > Fungi > Ascomycota > Dipodascomycetes > Dipodascales > Dipodascaceae > Geotrichum > Geotrichum siamense (nom. inval.). Next base: position 109,861 of record JAJMJJ010000008.1, on the reverse strand, counting down.
CTGGCAAACTTTCTTTCCACTTTAATAGTGTACTGGGTCTCTTATTGGAACTACAGTATATTTGACGAAAGCCATTTTAATTTTGGTTCCGAAAGAAATAAAATGGCTAGATCAACTTAGGCAGATATATAAGTCATGATTGATCCTCTTTCTCTCTGATTGAAGTATATCTTCTTTGAATTGTTCACCCTCACAATTTTTTTTTTTCTTTCGTTTAATACAAATTTTTGCAAAATGAAAATATTTCAAAAAACAAGGTCTCAATTTCATTCACTAGGTTCAACTAATCTTCTGGTATTGGTTATTCGATTAGTCCAAATATTCTTTGCTGGATGCGTTCTTGGTATTATGGCCTATTATATTCAATTACAAAAGGATGCAGGTGATACCCCATCTTCAACATATATATTTTCTCTAATTGTTTCAATTATTGCAATTGTGACTCAACTGATTTATTGTTTCAACTATCATCACAGGTTGTTTTTTGCATGGGACTTCATAATTTCTGTATCTTTCCTTATTGCTTTTTTCTGGTTCAACAATATTGCTTCAGAATATCTAGATTGTGACTGGGGAGCATTCAATCCTTTTGGCAGTAATAAATGTGCACAAACAAGATCTGTGTTCGTTATGGAAATAATTCTTACTGTATTATGGTTTTTGACAGGAGTAATTCAAGCTTATGATGTCTGGAGATCTCTTCGAGTAAGAGGAGAACAGATTATGAAGGAAATTATTTAATGTAAATGACAGAAATTTTTAAACATATAAGGTATAATATTTTATGACAAATCATATTGATTTATAAATATTTTATGAATACTTTTGACAAGAAATCAAATTCAACAAATTTATTACTGTTAATTTCTATGTGTAGTACTGGTATACAAAGCTATGTAGTACCTAATGATGATGATAGGAGAAAAGTAGAAAGGTGAAATAAACTGATATCTGAATGACAGGTCAAGTATTTTTGGCAGCTCGTCAATTATAAATACTTACTGAAAAGGGAATAAAGTGTACAGTACAAACCTAGACTGGCATTTTTTTTTTAAAAAAAAAAAAAAAAATTATGGTCTTTAAATACAAGGTATTTTAGCTTCATTTCATTAATTAATTTTCGCTACTGAATATTTTGAAACAAAAATCAAACCAAATTAAAAGTAAGATGAAAAATAAAAATAAATAGATATATGCATGTACAGTACAGATAAACTGATAACAACCCTCTAGTTGCTTCCACAGTGACTTGTTAATTTTCATTAAAGTCTTCAATGACACCAATCTTAGGACTAGACACAATAAAAAAGGAACATTTCAAATTTTCCGAACAAATTAATTCTTTAGTCATCTTTCCCACAATATCTCGTGAAACTTCAGTATTATCAGTTCCACTGTATGAGCTATTTACCCTAACACTAATCGGTCGGGCCTCTACACTTGTCGATGAAACTGCCTTGGAATCACTATTTCCACCAACCAAACCATTATGAAGATCATGGTTCTCCGTATTATCACAACTTCGTCCAACAACAACAAGATCAGATATAGTTGGATGGGTTCCGAATGACTCGATAGTAGAGGAAACAATATCCTTAATAGGAGTTGGGATTGTAATCAGTTTAACACGACTCTTGATACGATAATTATCAATGAGATTGTAGAGATTAGTAACGTATTCCCAAGCTTCAGGAATATTGGAAACATCACCAATAATAACCTGGAAATTGACATTCTTGGCGAGATACATAGCTAGACCAACAGCCAATTTATCATCATGTCCACCAAAGAAAGGAACATATACTCGACGAGTAGTATTCGATGGTTCCTGAAATTCTGATTGTCCCGAAGCAAAACCTCTATCCAAAAATACGCCAACTTGACTTCTTGCTGTAGAGAACAAATCACTACATACAGACAATTTAACTTGAAAGGGTAGTGACCCCTCTCTAAGTTCAGGAATATTACTTAAGAGATCGGGTCTATTAATAAGATCCTTAGAGTCATTCCAAGCTATAACAAGGAAGTCTTCAGGTTGCTGTGCTATAGACATTATCACACTGGATCTATCAATTTGAGGTGTCACTGCAAGTTTGCCTTCAAATGGAATATGATTGATCTTGGTAAAAGTTGAAAATACTTGAATAACAGGATCATCTTTTCCATCAATGAGCTCACCTGACATGACTTGAATGATATGGGCAGTACGCTCAGAAAGATCGACTATGCGAAGACCAGCAACATACAAACCTTGAGAATCAGCTCTCTGAGTAATAAAAGCTCCATGTAAAGTATTGTCAGACATGATAGCGGAAAGCTCGGGATGTTCTGGTTGATTCGAAGTATTATTACTAGTCTGTTCATTGATAGGACCAGGATAAGATGTTCTCGGAGAAAGAACCTGAAAAGGGGTTGATGGCAAAGATTGTGGGGCAGCTAGAAGTTGGGTTAACATCATAATAATGGGCATTGATTCAACAGAATCCAAAACGACGGATATCTTATTGAGCCTAAAATCCTTAGAATCACTAGCTTCATTCGGATCCCTTCTACTAACAATTGGAGTACCGTCCCATTCAATTTCCCCATTTCTCCATTTAGCAACCTTAACACGATACCAAACAGGATACAATTTAAGAGTCAATGGAGTAGTGATAAAGGTTGTTATAAGAGCCATAATGATGAACATTGTAAACACTTTAACATTAAGAATTCCAGCTTGAAAACCGAGTTGTAGAACGACAATTTCCACAATACCCTTACAAGACATCAATCCGCCAACGGTAAAAGATTCTCTCCATCTAAGACCATGGAGTTTAGCAGGGATCATTCCGCCAATAATTTTTCCTGCCATTGCCACTAGAATAGAGCCAAAGACATAAGCCCAACTGATACCATCATCTAGTGATGCTATATTAACATTCAAGCCTGCTAGAGAAAAGTAAAGAGGTAAAAGAATTAATGTAATGAAATCTTCAATTTTTTCTGTAAGCTTCACAACAAAATGATTGTCACGAGGAATGATAGCGCCGGCTAAAAATGCCCCAAAAATAGGATGAACGCCAATAACGTCCGTATAAAATGCAGAAACAAAATTTAGTAAAATGCAAACAGTGACAGCCATTTCAGAAGGTCCGTTTTCAATGGATCCGGATTTAGTCAAATACAAGTTCAATAAGGGCTTCACGATGAAAACTAGAACTATGAACCAGGCAATAGTTAATAAAATAATAAAAAGGGTATTGATAGCCTTTGCGGAATTTGCCAAGGTGATAGTCAGTGCTAATAGAATCCAGCCTAAAATATCATTACTGATACCAGCCGCCAAAACCACAACACCTACACGATCCCTGAGTAAACCGAGCTCGGTGAGAATACGAGCTAGAACAGGGAAAGCAGTGATAGCAACAGCTACACCGATAAATAAGGAATAAACTCCAAAGGAAACTACATCCTTGTCGGGAACGTAGCGATTGTATAGGCCAACAGAAAGAGCTACACCAAAGCAAAATGGGATGATTAAAGAAGTTAGTCCTACCGTTGTAGCAATCACCCAGTTCTTTTTCACATATCCAACATCAATTTCCAGTCCAACAACAAACAAAAACATCATAATTCCGATATTTGCAACAAGAGTCAAATTTGGTATTGATTCAGTAGGGAAAATAGTTGCAGTGAAGTTGGGAATACGACCGAACACCGTAGGGCCCAGTAGAATACCACCAATAACCTCCCCGATTACTCTGGGTTGTCGAAGTTTCGATAACGGCCAATGGACGAGTCGACAAAATACAATAATTATGAATGCCTGAGAGTAAACGTTAGAGTGGCCAACACAAGATATGACATACATAATATTATGTTTGTACTGCTTACCTGTACCAAGAATAGAGCCAGAGGGTTCTCAGACGAGTAATCCAAAGGATTCCTCCCACCGAAAATTCCGACTTTCTCAAGAGTTTCAGACATGAAGGTAGAAAATAGGAGGGTAAAATGATATATCAATAGATGATAGTCAACAAAAAACGAGAGGAAAAGAGGAAGAAAACAAAAACAAAAAGGAACGAAACTGAAGTATTTTATACTGGAACTGCTTTTTGTTCCAGATTTAAAAATAAAATAAGGATTCCGCGTAGCCTCATTTGTCCCTAACCCCTTCACACTGTAAAAATTCCTTATTTCGAGTCACAAACTTCTTAGATAGGAAATAAATTAGGGCCACCAACAGAAATTACACGTTTTATTTTATTTTTATGTAACAGTTTCCTATATAATTACTTAAGAAGCACTTAGAATATGCGTAAGATGTTACTTGATGAAGTTACCCTTTCAAAGTATAGCCATATATACCACCATCAAAGACTCAAGCATTACGTACGTATACAAACGATTAATATTTGTGTGAAGAGAACGAATGTTTTCTTGTCTACATATGGCATGTGCTGTGATCAGGGGTTTGTGATCTTGTCTGACGTGATCGTATATGACGTATTGATTCCTAATGTAGAAATTCTGGATTTCCATAGACGTCACATCTATGGTCCAAATAACATTGAAAACAAAATATGCCACCTCCTTTGCTTTCTTTTCGAAACATTTGTTTTGAAGATCATCCCTTTAAATTCTGAGCTTATTTTTGAAGTCACAGTTGTCCCTGTGCAAATCTCGAATTTACGTCATAATCTGTTCCATAACCCCACAATGAAGAAAATAGAACAATTAACTTACATACAAACAACAACAAATAGAAGCACACACGGGCATAAAAACAATGTGTTGCCATATTAGGAAAATAATTCCTAGTTTGGAAACTTGTTAAAAATATGCAGCATGCACAAACTGTACTGTATTTTCAGCCGTGCATTTCAGGGTTCGATGAAAACTTCAGTTAACCCGCCGGAGATTAGATTATGCGTCTATATTGATAAATGAAATAACAGGTATGTACATATGTCTGTAAGGAAAGAACTTATTAGAACATACGTACATAAAATTGTATGATTCATATTGTTGTAGAATTTACATGCGCTGTTTTCTGTTCCAATCCTAACACCTACTTGTGAAGATTACAGCAATTGAAGTGTATACATACCATGTTTGTATGTAGGAATTTACTTGCCACACAATCCCATCTAACCCTTAAAACGTTTATATTTTATATTGATGACATGACAATACAATTTTCTAATAATCGTTCTTACCTCAGTTTACTACCTTTTTTTTTTTTTTTTTTTTTTTTGATTTAATTAAATTTTGAACAACGATTCACACTCTTCCTTGTCCAATACCCCATCAACATACCCAGAGATTTGCTAAAACTTGTAACATTTCAACTGTTAGAATAGCTAATAAAAATCAAATTATTACACCATCCAACTAAAGGTATTCACTTTAATTTGGAAAGCTATTACTTTCATTTACATATATTTTTGTCAAATCTAGTTCCACTTTGTCTAAAAGTACTGTTTCCAATCCAAATCAAATCACTGGCCATATTATTGATGTGAGCCAAACTCTTCCTGCCAATCAAAAAACAAGATTAAAAAATTGGACACAACTGCACGGGATGCAAAAGAGTCAAATCGCCCATTGAATCTCGAAACACCACCTTTAAAATGATTTTGATGCCAGTAAAAGAAAACCATCAAAGGTGGTTAATACCAACATGCTGAATATCAATGAGAATTGTCAAGAAAATCACTAGTTTAGTTAAGTCTGTACCAATACATCAGCAACTTCCAATATGCTAATGATTATTCTATACTTGTAACTTAAGAGACACGGGCAAGAATGAGGATTCCAACTTTAGGAAAGAAAGTCAAATTTGCAATCGCAGAAATATTAATCGTTATAAACAAAAAAAAAGATAAGTTTCATACTAAGCTAATCACGCTTCTGGAGAACAACCAGAAAACCTCAATTCCTTAAAGCCTGTCCCAAGTCAGAGAAATCAAAAATTCATCCCTCCAGCAATTCTGTGATTACGCAATTTGTAACCAACTGCGACAAGAAGAGACTGAAAAACAAGATAAAGAAAGAAAATGCGAGAAATAAACTCAATATCCTCAACTACTACTATTGATAAGTTAAAACCAGTTCAACCAATCGATGATTTGTATAAATCATTGTTTACAAAATATAAATATCATGACGTCTATATCAGCATAAAAAGAATAAATATTACTCAGAATATTTCGGACAGGTAGGTATCTCCAAAGTAAAGAGCAGTGAATTTAATTTTAATAACTTCTGGGACTTTGAAAACATATTTGACACGGAGAACATGCAAAATGTTGTTACCTTTGTTAACGCTGAGAGGGTACTGAACATTGAAAAATATTATTGATATTTTCTTAACTTCAATTTAACAATGATTGGTTCATAAGTACCTAGTAGGTAGGTAGGCACAGTAACATAAATTTAGACCTTTTCTTAATGACCAATAATTTAACTACATTATTCACATTTGCTGGAGTTGTTACATATGTAGTTGATGTCCTCCTGAGAAAGAGGATGGCTACCAGAAGAAGGGATGTCGATAACGATCATGGGATTTATAATTTCCAATGGCAAAAAAAAAAAAACAACAACAAAAAAACAAAAACAAAACAATCAAAACAGATATAAAAAGTAGCTATTGTTGTGTCCAGTCAGTCATGCAGAACGGATTTATGAAGTACATATTTTGATCGGTCAGTCAGACAGAACGCGCTTATTACAGTATATTGTAGGAGGAAGACCATTGAGGTAACACCCTTACAGAGAAGTCTTTTAATTTGTTAATAGTATGTACGAGGTATCTAAATAGATTAAATAAATTGTAACCTATGTTTTAATAAATATACATATATCCCTAGGTACCTAGGTAGGGAGGTAGGTATGCACATATTATTCATAATACTTTGCAGCTCTTATGACTACTTAATTAATTGAGACTGCATATGGTATTGTTCTGACATAGTATTTAGATTCATAGATTTCAATTGTAATAAAAAATTCTTGATATTTATATTGTCAAGCTCAAATGAATAGACGTGACACATTGTATCATTCTAATATTTCACACTATGATTAGATGTTCCTTTTTGTTAGTCCCAGACCGAGGTGACAATTGGCAAAGCAAAGATAATTTAACTTTACTTTACGTAACAAGTGTACAAGGACGTACAATTAATCTCGAAGGCCTGATGAAAGAGTTAGTGATTTGGGTTTGATAGAAAGAGTAAGGGACAAACCATACTATGAAAAGTAGGCATGTACATGTGGCCGGTTGAAAACTTAGAACTTTGAAAGGGAGGTTAGATTATAGACGGTGGGCCATTCAAAGCTCAGGTAACATTGAAAAGGGCAAGCGCAGTTGATCAATAAGTAGTAGCCTACCTACCAGCTAACTCAAAATGCATCGCAACAAATAACTAATCCGAGCGAAAAATTTGACCTTTTCAAAATTTAATTTCTTAATTAGTGGGAACATAGATATGTGTCTATTTAGGTATTTATTCTTCATAAATGAGTTCTTCGTGAAATTTACCAGTTATCATTATTACGCACAGTTTCTTGAAATATACAATTTCGAACCTTGAAAATTTAAACTCCTCTATGCGATTTCTAGTAGCCTGTTACAACAGGTCATTTGTAAGTCCTAGATGCACTACAATCTTACACTTCATTCTATTATATTGAGATTAATAGCATCAACAAAAAATGTCATGTCTGTTAGACAATATCGTATTGCTTCATTATAGTAAACTTTGTGAGGGCATAATTTTTTTTTTATTTTTTTATTTTTCTTGGACTTTTTCCCAGCATATACTTTCAAATGATCGGCTACTGTTCTTTAGCCACGTCCTCTTCCAGACATTTTTATTTTTCTTTTTAACATTCCTTTTGTATTGCGCCATTTCTCTTTACCTATTTTTTTTTGTCAATATCACGATTAAAGGTACTTTTGTACCACTTGTCGTCGTCTTCATTATCTTTGTGGTCTTCGCTAAAATTTACACGAAAATCAATCATAAATTAATACGTATAAAATGAAAAATACACCCGCAAAACCAGAACTACCGAGGCCGTACAAATGTCCGTTATGTGATAAGGCTTTTCATCGACTAGAACATCAAACTAGACATATTCGAACTCATACTGGAGAAAAACCACATGCCTGTACTTTCCCTGGATGTTCTAAGAGGTTCAGTCGCTCCGATGAGTTGACGAGACATTCCAGAATTCATACAAACCCCAATTCAAGGCGAAATAATAGAACAATGAAGTATAATCTCGCAGCAACACCTGTCGTCAACACATCCTCTTCGGCTGATGACACCAAGCCAAATAATGCTCAGTATAAGAATCCCACGTCTATTAGCAACATAACAAATCACGAAGACCAAGAATTGTCTTCTTTTACTTCCACGCAACAGACCCAAATCCAACAAGCAAGCACCTCGACACATCCTTCGTCACAAAGTTCCCTGACAAATCAACCCCAGTCAACGCAGTTCTTTTCAAACAGCCAACAACAACAATCTCAGGTGAATTTCCCGTCTCAGCAAATTCTTTTCCAACCCTCTCAACAGGTCCCAAATCAGCAATCACAGTCACAGTCTGAATCACAATCGCAGCAACAGACAAAGCCTGTATATGACTCATCTCACCAATTTCTTTTCAGCAAGGCTACACCTCATAGGACAGCATACTCTGGAGTTAATAATAACCCGTTAGATATAAAAGCACTTGCAAATGTGGCCACTCAGCAGTTAGAACGAGAAAACACATCAATATATTCTGCTCACTCATCACCGTCATTATCATCGTATTTCAATAGCAACACACTTTCGCAACAAACGCCTTTATCAAATGCACCTTCATCTTCATCGTCATCTTCATTATCATCAATTCAGAATTCACATCGTGCTCACTCGTTCCTGAATCTAACTCGCATGACTCCTTTAACTTCACTCCACGGAAAAAATAAACATGAAGATGATGATTACCATCATCATCATAGATCGAAAAGATCTCGACCAAATTCTCCATCAACTACTGCTCCACCGTCACCAATATTTACACCATCTACATCACCAACACCTGATCATACCCCTCTAGCGACCCCTGCACATTCACCTAGATTAGGTCCTAACGATGGTTACCATGGATTTCAACTTCCTAGTATTAGATCATTATCAATTGGAAGGCACATTCCACCACCGCTTCAACCAATGGAAATCAGTACCAATAACACTCCAGTTCTTTTACCATCACCTTTTGTATCTGTTTCAAGTACGAATTCAAGTCCGTACAACAGTCAAACTACGACACCAATGTCGACATCACCTCATTTATATCAAGGTATTCCTAGTAACTATTCCAACTTTTCATCTTCAAATACATCTTCAACTTCATCATCTTCAACTAGCGTTCAAGGAATGGTAAACGTTCCTCAGGGAACGGCAAGGAGTACTCCCGTAAGTTCAACTTCGAGCCCAGTCAATCGACTTTCTGTTTCTGATTTGGTCAACAATACTTTAAACAAAAACTAAGAATAAGTTTTACTTACAAAGGGAGCCATCAATGAGAGTTGTTTACAGAGATCAGTTGGTTCCTCACTACTACATAAAGACATTTTTTTATACGTGGTATTAATTAACTTATACTACTTAAAGAGGTTAGAATATCAATCCGATGTATCATACACAGATCTGTATACCTACCTAGGTATTTATCATTTGGATATCTTGAAAACTGTTGTATTAACTCGAAATAACTGGTATATGTGTTTAAACCGGAATATTTAGATACCTACATATATAGTATGAATGTATATAAAATCCATTCTTACCTGTCTCTGAAAATGTGATACATCCGCTATTTGATCAAGTTTCTTTTGCTCAAAAGAATTGTTTTCATATTTACAAAAATAGACTATTTCCTTTATACATATACATCCATGGAGCGCTCGTTGATTGACTATTTTAATTTAATTTAATTTAATTTATTTTATTTTAATTTATTTCATTTTAATTTATTTCATTTTAATTTATTTTAATTTAATTTAATTTAATTTAATTTAATTTATTTTATTTTGAAAATCTTGCTTTCATTTACTGGGACACCACCAATCACACATGTAAAACACTTGTTCTATCCACATGTGCACATACTGATCTCACTGGGTACATATGTACAGACATTAGTCCAGGGCTAATAATACGTGTAAATGTTGTTCATGATTACAAGAACTATATTCCAACCATTGAAGTATTCCAAGTTATTATGCATGTGGCATATTCTCTCACTATTGTGACCTACTTCCAAAAAGATTTATTTCCCTCTCTTTTCTTTTTATTTTTTTTTTTTACTCCTCCTTTTTATTTTTCACTACTCTTACATCTTCATTACATCTTTGAATTCTCTTTTTTTTCCTTCTTCCTCCTCGTGTTAATCACATCAACCAAATGGTGGGCATCAAGTCCTCAAACAAACCTACTACCGATGGCACGCCTTCCCCTGATGTCATCGTTTATTCTTCAAATCGAAGAAGTAGTATCATTGGTAGACCACCCCCCTCTGATTTATACTCTTCACTTTCTTCCGCCTCAACTTCTTCTCTTGTTGCCACCCCAGCTTCTTCTTCCTTAGAGAATGTCGTGGAATCTCCTGCTGAGTCGGGGGCACCTCAAATTTTGAATTGTACCGTATCAACTCCTGATGAAGTCATATCTCGCCGTCCGAGTGTCGTTTCTTTCACGGAACCTCCAGGTCACTCGGAAAGAACTCGCTCTGTTGGTAGTTTATTCCACCAAAAACAATCAACAAACCTTCTAAGTAACCAAAACCTTTCAAAACGTCCCGGATCTAGTGGAAATGTGTTATCAGACCATCATTCGTATACTCATTCTCAACGTATCCCTCCACAACAACCGGTCTCAGTAACTAAACCATTAATAACTCATGGCTGTACTTTAAAACATAGTATTACAGGTGGTGCTCCAATTGCAGCTACTCCTTCTAGTGCTTTTGCAACTCTGCCTAAGTCAAACACCCCTGAACCAAGACCTGACCTGAACTTTAGGTCTCCATTTGCCACTTCTAATCAAACCACAGATATTTCTTCACCTTCTACCACCCCCAACATTCCGAATCCTACTACATCAGTACCTTCAATTAAATCTACACCCAATTCTGGTTCATGTCAATCTCCTGATCCTACTTCTAATTCAGACTCAAAAGTTGACGAACCGAATTTCCCTCTTTCAGATGAAGAAGACAGACTACATATTCTTATTGCAGCTACCGGATCTGTAGCTACAATTAAAGTCCCGCTTATCATTAATAAATTAAGAAAATTGTATGGAACTCATGCCGATATACAACTTATTGTTACTACTTCAGCTGAACATTTCTTACGAGGTGTTAAACTACCTCCCGATGTTAAAATTTGGCATGATAAAGATGAATGGACATCAAGACGTGGTGTAGCTGAGGCAATGTTACATGTGAAACTAAGACGTTGGGCAGATATTCTATTGATTGCACCTCTTTCTGCAAACACATTGGCCAAAATGGCCAATGGTATTTGTGATAACTTGATTACATCAGTTTTTAGAACTTGGAATTGTACTACACCTGTTGTTGTTGCACCTGCAATGAATACTCACATGTATACAAATCCAATGACTAAAAAACACTTGAATGTGTTAGCAATATCGTTTTCTTATGTTCATGTGTTGAAACCAATTGAAAAAGTTCTTGTTTGTGGAGATATTGGTATGGGTGGTATGAGAGAATGGACGGATGTCGTGGATAATGTTGTCAAAAGGTTGGGTGGACTTTCCAGAACTATTGAAGAAGAAGAAGCAGAAGAGGAACGTTTAAAGAAAGAAAAGAAATTGGCCAAAAAGAGACGAGAGTCTGAAGCCAATACTGGTATCACCGAATCATCTACAACGGAATGTCCTGCTTCAGAATCATCTGTTAACGTTTCAGAAAATATTCAACAATCAAAATCTGATCCTGGAACCACGGTGCATAATCATGGTGTTGTTGAAATACGACTTGCTGATCCAGAGGATGATGATGACGATGATGATGATGATGAACATGACGATGATGAAGATGATGAAGATGATGAAAATGCAATCTTGGTTACAGATGATGATTTACTCAAAGTTGAAAAACCAAAATTAATGAGAGCCAATACTGCAGAAATTTAAAAAGATAACAAATTGAGTTCATCTGGCCTATGTGCTTAATTAACAAAGATGCAACTGTATTCTTTCTTTTATTCTTCTTTATATGTATCTACAACTTACATACATGTACCTATGTATATGTTTTTTTATTTTTTTTTATGGTTGCTTTGGTTTTCTTAATGTAAGAAATCGAATATTTCCTGTTACTTGAGAAATACAAATCATTTTGATGATGCCCATAAGCAATGTTGCCTAACCTTGAAACTTGACTGAAATGGCTTTATAACAGCGCTAATGCCATACCATATAGGTTGGCATGAAATTGCGTAGGATAGATTTTATCATATAATATATATGTAGGTATGTATGTATACGTATGTACCTACCTACCTACCTTGGTAGAAAGCTGCATTCAACACCACGTACTTACACATTTCACGCTCCTAACAATGTAAAATTTAATCTCTTTTTAATGTACTCTATGAAGTCTGTGATTATTTGTGCTACTTAGAATACAAAATGTCATATCATGCAAGTCATAAAACAATTTCAATATAAATTCTGGTTCAACTTTCCATAATATGCGCCAAGAACAAAAGTTTTCTGAATTTGAGAGTCAAAAGAAGATAGTGACTAGTGTAGATTATCTTAAAACAGACAGAATATAAGCTGATTGTTGGAGAGATATCTGCAGTCTCAAAAAAAAAAAAAAAATATTAAATATAATAAGGATTGTAAAATAACTATCATCTAGTACCTAGGGCTTTAAAGTTTCTCTATATATCTCAAGAATTCTGCAATATTAATCTATAGATGTGCTAAAAAGAGGTGTAAGATATGATTTGTAAAGTGTTTTTTTTTTTTTTTTTTTTTTTTTTTTTTTTTTTTTTTTTTTTTTTTTTTTTTTTTTTTTTTTTTTTTTTTTTTTTTTTTTTTTTTTTTTTCACTTTGAGCGAAGGTAGTAATGAGAAATAAGTATTTTGCCGTTAATACCCCATCATTAGGTAAATCAAAATACAATAGAATAATAGATAGTAATACTGAGTGGAGTAAAATAATAATCATACTGCAATAATGAAAATGGCGTATTTGGTGTAAACAGTATGTTCGAAATATATTATGGTGGATTCTCTGGTATTGTTTTATGCTCTCTATCACATCTTGCGTATATAATGTAGAACACGAGACATTCAAAGTAAATAAGAAGAGAAGAAAAAGATCTAAGATTAACTTACAATTTTTTTAACCTCATTTGTTATTTTGTAAAAAATACATATCTATACCTAGTTACCTGCATACCTAAAATTTTAAATCATTACATGTATCAGGTAGAATCGGTCGTGGGTACAATTGCCATGTGACGGGGATGTCAATTTTTTCTTGATTACCAATTTTGTATTACTCCATCACGTACTTCAACAAACAGTTAGAGTGATAGGAGTTAAAATATAAAATAAAAAAAGATTATTTTTGTTCATCTATATATTATTAACTAATTCTTACTAAGAATATATTTCATAATGCTCGTTCGACCATATTAGTGCCTATTTGTTATTACTTTACAAAAAAAAAAAAAAAATAATAATAATAATAATAAATGACGACAAAAAAAGTCTAACTCATCAAAGCTCCAAGGTGTTTTGCTTTTTTTATCCATTGTTCAGCAATATCAGGTTCTCCAATTCGATTATAATAGTTCACAAAAGGCTCAACCAATTCTTTAGACATAGGAACATGATAATCTAGAGCCATTCGAAGAACTTCCTGGGCACGTTCATATTGATTAAGATAACATAAACGTTTGATAACTAATGCAAAACTTTGAAATAGTTTTCCATTATATCGATAAGATGATCTTCGGTGATTTTGGGGAGTGTAGGGGAGTAAAGTGGTGATATCAGTTAGAATGGAATACGCTAATTCAATATTGTGCCTGTAGGTATTATCTGAAGATGAATGTGATGTTTTTATCATGGGAGGATCAGGTATAAGTGTACGAGTCACAAAAATCTCGAAGACTGGTGCATATTTATATCGTGTTGGGAGAGGAACAGAACTTAGCAGATAATTCTTGAACATTGAGTAGAGATAATTTTGGTGTGATAAAGGTGCTAATTTCAAGATGCTAGAATATAGAATACTGAGAGCAACAGAATTAATATTGTAGCGTTTTCTTTGTCTTTTTGCGGCTGACTTTTTATCAATAGTCGATATTAATGAAGGAGGAAAAATTCTTGGAGTATAGGGAGGCGGAGAAGTGTAATTTTCAGTCAAATCCATGTTTGCAACGTATTTTGTTAATCCTAATTCATCTAGTTGATTCGATTCAAAATATGCAAGGTAAAATTCATAAACATATACCGCATGATAATGTTGTTCCATTAATGCCAAAATCTCGGTACACAAAAATGGCGGTATACTTAAATTTTGTCGATGTATAGCATCTAAAATTTCAAAACATTTCTCAGATCCATACACGTCTGCTTGCGTTCGGAAGCCATGAAATAAACTGGCATAGGTCTGAATGGTAGGTGTAAGATTTTTTTGACTGATAACTTGATACACAGATACAGCATTAGTCATTGATCCAGTATCACTTGCGAATCGCACAGCCATCTGAAGAACTTCTAACATATTTTTACTACTGTACTTGGTAACAATTTCATTTAAAAGTGAATTGCCGAGTGTGATCGCTGCTGAAGTCTTTAACCTTCCTAGCTGTAATAAAACCCGTTTATACACCCTCAGTGGTAATATTGGTGTCTTTTGAGGAGTGATTCCAACGCTTGTATCTTTTGCATGCTTCAACATATCAGCGTTGTGAACTAGAGCTTTTTGAGCATCAGTGCCTATTTCTAAAATTCTTGTCAGTAGTTCAACAAACGAGTCGTTGTATATGTTGGCACTTTTGGTAAGTAAAATAGCGTATATATCAGCATACATCCGCGGAGGTATTCTATACGCTAACGAACGTGCAATGCCTGGGAACAAGTTAATTTGGTTCATATCAGAAACCACACTATCAATTGCATTATATATGGGCTCGAAATGAAGGGTAAGCTGGGTCTCAGGATGAACATCATTTAATGCACGATGGAGTAGGACATTGAGAGATCCAATTATAGCTTTGTGGTAGCGAGAATTAAGATAATCCATTGAAATAATATTCCCTTCATCGCTCTTGATTGGATAAAACTCAGAACTAGCAATAGTTTCGAATACTTTAAATGCCATATTCAGATCACTAATATCATGAATAAGTTCGGGGCCGACCATCAAGACGTTCGGTGATTCCGCAACAGCTTTCCAATATTTTTTAAACTCCACCATGTTTTCTGTATTATCGCTTAGCAATTGTTCTAACACTGATGTAATAAGTTGATTGGGTTTCTTGTATTTTTTTCCCCACTGAAATGTCTTTGGTAAATCATTTGGATTTACATAGTTCTTTTTTTCTTTTTTTGTAGATTTTACATCCATAAAAGTTTTGTACCAAACCTCACTCGCAGCCGATAACAATTTGTGAGACTGTAACACATCTTTTTTCTCTTCTTTTAAATGAAAATTTTCCGATACTCTATCATTCTGGCCCTTTATCATCTTGATCATTTCCCCTACTTCTGTCAGACTCTCTTGATCTACACTACTGGTCGCTGTTTTTAGGACTTCAGCATGTTTTTTAATATACCCAAAATATGGTATCCGTAGTACTTTCTTCATATTTGTATAGTTACCATCCCCTTAAAAGAAACATCTCTGTTGATCTCGTTAGGTTGTAGTGAAGTAACCTTCGAAATATGACTGAAAAACAAAAGAGAAAAACATTGATGTGAGTGAAATATTTGTAATAAATTATGTAATAAATTTGTAGCCTTGCAAAAATAAGTTTTGTGTAAACCTCCAGTGGTCTGGTGAGTAGTCGCTCACGCACAGTGATGTCTCAGGTTCGAGCCTGTTCTAAGGCGGTTTGTAACGGTTTTTTACCTGGGAAGGATATCCAAATACTAAATAATAATAAATTAGATTATTATTACATATATATTATTATAAAATTTATGTAAAAATTCAAATTTAGGGTTAGAATTCTAAATAAAAAATAAATGTAAAAAGTTTAATTTATTTTGATATAAAATATGTTCAAGTTTGCATTATAAAAAGGGCGTATGGTGTAGTTGGCTATCACGTTCGCTTAGCATGCGAAAGGTCTCCGGTTCAACTCCGGATTCGTCCATTTTTTAATGTAATATTTTTATTTTGCCGCAAAACTTGGGGTGTTTTGGTAAACTCTTGAGATTTAATCTTTGAATATCAGATAGCTGGGAATTTTCTAGAATACATTAAAAAATTTGATTTATGATGTTGAAACTACACATTTAAATTAATACATCTAATGAATTTATTGAAAAGTTAACCATTAATCAACCTGCATAAGATTTCTACCTGAAGGCAAAAAGAGTTATAAAGTCATAATTTTTTTCAGGCACAGTTTTCAACCAAAAAATTTCTAAAAGTTACAAGAAAACGTACCTACCTACCTAGTACTTATATACCTGTATATAATAGAATACTTGACCAAAATAAATAATTGAGCCTAAACTGATTGAACCATCAGCGTCGCATTTATATGACTTCTATATTCATTTTTATTTCTATTTTATAATTATTTCTTGATGTATGCAAAACTTATTTAAATTAATAAGTTGTTATTACCTTTATACCAAGCCTTATATCACAATTTACTAGCACAAACATAACACTTGCAAAATATTAATAAATAAATAAAACCTTGCAATTTTCAACACACAATGCAACAGAAGATATTGAAAAAAAATCATTTGCTAATTTCAGAAAAATTTTGTTAGACTGTATAACAAAGAAAAATATAATTAATACAAGCCTGCTTGAGTATTTTGAGAGGAACTATAACGAAAGTGCCAAAAAGTCCATAAATTAAGTACTAAAACAAAATAATGTACAAAAGAAGACTGTGTTGTGTTTTGCCTTTTATAGGCCTTTGAGATCACATTACTCATTGTGCGTTTATTGTTTTCTGCATTTCGCAGCCGCCAGGGTTGAAATTTTTGGATCAGTTACTGTTAACCATGACATAGAAATGATAGGAGGCTTTATTATGTACATACCTAGGTAGGTTGCTATGTACGTAGATTTATTTTGTGTCATATATTATGGCAATGGTAGAATCATCCCCAGTAAGGAATTTTTGTAATTAGCAGAATCCCTTTTTGTGAAAATTTTAAAAGTAAATATAAATTAATTCTTGACGAGATAAAGAAGTAAACAGAAGAAATTCCTTTTTACGATATATGAACCTATTTTAACATTATAACATTGAATCCACATATAAAACTAATATTAAAAATCGGCAGATCTACTAAAAGATATTTTACAGTAATAAATTTCCTAGTTAACTAATTTTTTCAACTTACCCTTGCCAATATGTTACGAAATGTACGTCTTCACATCGTGATTTTATTTTTCTCTTAGAGAGAAATTCTGAGAATACAAATTTAATTGTAACACGGGATAACTTGCTATGAAGTTTTAATTGTATCATTATTTACAAATGACACTTGAGTATTTATAATATATTGGAACTTCATTATTTATTTTGAATGTATATACGCTTTTTAATAATGATGACTTTTTCTTTTTGAACATGGTCCTTCAAATGTTGTTCCTTGGTTCTTTTTATAATAGATACAGATATTATATTATTATTATGCCATTGACAAAACCCCAAGTTTGCTGTTTTTCATATTCCTTTTAGCAATCATAGTCTGGCTCTAAAATTGTGCCATAGAAGCTTTCTTAAAATAAAATAAGGGGAATATACCATTCATCCTTATCTATCTGGTATGTGCCTATATGTACATATACCTAGGTATCTATGTGTGCCCCTAGTATTACTAAAATATTATATAATCATTGAGATAGAAAAAACATTAAAAATTTCCTCTTCTCAGTTCTTCATTCCAACTTCATTTTATTATACCCCCTGATCACAATTGTTTACATTTTTTTCTTCAATTCTTTCGTTCTTTAATTTATGCAAGCTGGTCTTTCTGAAATTTACTGAGCACACTTTTTTCATTCCTTCTTTTCATTCCTTTTTGTCGTTCCTTCTTGTCATTCCCTTTTATAATCTATTTTTTGAACCTTTTTTTCTATTCAACTTTATATACACCTGCTTTTGAAATCTGGGTTATTTTTGGACAATCTAATATACAAGGATTTCTATATTCTACAGACTATTTTGCTTCTCAGAGGAGGTTCTCTTGGTAAGTTGACTTTTATACTACATCTGGAGATGAAAAGGCCGTGATATTTATATATTCTCTCTCAATTCGATATTCACCTTTTGTTTATTCTATTATTTTAATGGAACAAGCTACGTCGGCATTAATTTTTTCGATTTTTCGATTTTATTATGTCCTTCTACCGTTCTTCTTTTGGTACTACTGATTGAGTGTTAATGCCATAATATTTCTTCTAAAAGCATTAAAATATTGCTCAACTTATTTTAATTTTAATTCGACTTATACTGTCGTTTTGTCTATCGTTATCCTCTTATTGAGAATCATGATACAAGGTCTATCTCTTCCTTGTCTTATATTATTTTACTAACTTATCATTGTTGAAATTTTCTAGTTATTTACCCGCTCTCTGATCCTTCAAAATCCCCTAATCGCTCGTTTTCATATCTTTTCCCTTGTTTTTAATTCTTTAATTTTTTATCAGATTTGGTTTGTTTTTCGAAATTGTTTCGAAAATCGACTCTAGTCTTAGAGCTTTGCCGACATTCCATCAAATATCAGTTTGACGATTCATATCCGCAATATGTTTGCAACAAACCATAGATTTACTCAAGCAGTTATATTACTGTACCTTTTTTCATCTTTTGCTTCAGCGCTTAGTATTCCATTTCTTCGACGGGGTTCTCAAAACAAAAATGTCGCCTTTTATGATGATCCAAAACACTTCAAACAACCTTTCATAAAACGTCAGTTTGTTAATATGAATGTTTCGTCAACGGCAGCATCTTCAATAGAATCCGCCTCAAATACTGAAGATGTTGCTCCTTACAATTTAGAAACATATACAGTACAAACTACTATTGATACTAATTCACTATACCCAAGTGTTGTTGGGGAATCGTATTCCTCTAATGATTTGTCATTGAATTATGAAAGTAGTTTTACAACTAGCGTTAATATCCAAATTTCTTCTACGACATCTTCTCCTACTGGTGATGTATTGACTTCTTATGGTGATTATACTGAATCCAATATTGCTGAGCTATCATCTTTCGTATCTTATACAAGTGATCTATTTCCTTCAGCGACGGCGTCAATTAGTAATCTTCAGCCATCAGTAAGTGATTCCACTGACAATAGCAATAGCGAAGTAGTAGAAGAGCCTGCAACTACTTTCAGTGACGTTTATAATACGGATGTGATCGAGGATTCATTAGAATCTTCATCTGAATCTCAATTTGAAACTCTAAGTTCACCATCACCATCACAATCGTCGAACATCTTGTCTAAGATTACTTCAGCCTTTCCCAGCATATTTAGCGTCATTTCTAAATCTGCTTCTCAATCTCAAGTTTATTCCTCGGTTTCAACTGAGTCGGATATGACATCCTTGACCGATATGACTAAATCCATTATTAGTCAAGATATTAGTGGTATTTATACTTCAGTGTCCAACGCTGAGCCTACCTCTCAATATACTTCAGGTCCCTCGGTTATAGAAAAATCTGAAATATCTAGTATTATTGAAAACTCTGCATCAATCTCTCTAAGTTCTGTCAGGACATCCCTTACAGATTTTTCTGAGTCTTTTGTTGCAGATACTTCAATTGTCACTTCTAAGACAGTTGAGATACCTGATTCTATTGTTTCTTCTGAACCAATATTTGAAGGCACTCCTGTATTTTCTTCTGAATCTATGGAGTCTTCTGCTCCAGCAGTAGAAGGATCTTCTATTTTCACCTCAGATATTTTGGAATCTTATGTCACTATAGGGACTTCTGGATCAATCGTAGAAAAACCTTCTTTAACAGTTTCCAATTCCTTGGAGATTTCTGCACCGGTTGTAGTTTCTTCAGTGCAGACTTCTCAAATTGTTGAGACTTACTCTTCTGTTATATCATCCGAACCCAAAGTTGAAGTTACTAATGATCCTCATCCTACTTCTTATATTATTGAATCTCTCGATTCAAATAGTTATTCAGTAGTCATGTCTACTGCAATTTTAGGGACATTAAGTAGTGCTTTCCCTATTGTTTCTTCAGACGTCTTTTCTGAATATTCAGATTCATCAATTGCAGATATATCTGTTTTTCAAACGGAAAGGTTAGAAAGTTCCTCTTCATCAACAGGTTATTCAGAGCCTGTTGTTGTGGTGACTACGTCACTTGTGTCTACCTCAGACTTTACTGCTTCAATTATTTCTGTGAGTAACCCTATCTGGGAATCATCTGTGATTTCTTCAACACATTCTGCCACAGTTCCTTCTGTGGTAGATTCTATTACTTCTCTTTCATCTATTATTGTTGAATCTTTTGCAACTTCCTTTATGGAATCTCCAGTTTCAACTTTATACTCAAGTACTCCAATTGAAGGTCCAATCTTTACAGGTATGCCTTTAATGGAATCGGGTATATCATCAACTTTCCCTCCTGTTATATCTTCTCCTTCCTCAAGTTTTCATTCAGAATTATCTTCATCTGTTAGATCTGAGTCGTTAATTGCTGTTTCTCAAGTCGAACCATCTCTTGACTTGAGTTTGATTTCTATTCCAGATGCATCTGCAATAATCACTGATTCATATGATTCTAGTCATAGAGTCTCAATTTTGGAAACTTCCTCAATGTCACCTATTTCTACTCCAACCTTTGAATCAGTTGACACGGCAGAAATTTTTACTCTTAAAGGCACCTCAACTTCCACCACTCTATCTACTGAAGTAACACCTGTCATATTTAGCAATAGCCAATCTTTTGAGTCAACACAAAAAGAGAGTATTGAACTTGATACTATTTCCCTATCTAACACACTTCGTCATAGCCACACGACACTTAGTGCTGATACCACGTCTTCCTTTATTAGGTCTGAAACTGTCTTAACCGACTTTACTGCTCCTTCGGTTTTGAATGACGGTAAAACTACTAGCAGGTCTTTTATTTCAGAATCTGCGGAAGAAACTCCAATTACTGCCACTACAAGCTCTTTTGTGACATCTGAATCGGTTCTAACTACAATGTCATATCAAACGACAACCAGTACATCTAATTGGCTTCCTGATGACATCCTTACTCAATCGTCTACATCTGAATCTATTACTTTGGTTGACTCAGCCTCTTCAACATCCACATCGTCTTCAATCGTATCTCTTGCTTCTTCTCTGCCTAAGGTTATTTCTCCTTCTGGAGGAGTACCTGAAGCTCCCGAAAATTCTACTCTTATTCAAATTGGATTTAATCAAGGTTTGAACTACCCATTCATTGTTGCCCATCCTATTTCAGCTGCTCAGATTTTCCAATATCTTCCTGAAGGTATTTCGTATGGACTGGAAATTGATAATAGTAACGTTTCAATGCGCAGTATTGAACCTTATGAGTCTCAAAATGCTAGTTATATTGTTTCTCTAGCGTTGACATATATTCCTACTATTCAAGTTCCTATACTTGAAAAACTTATCAAAACACCAACTTCCTTAATTTTCGAAAACCCAAATGGTAGCGTGAAAACATTGATGAGCCTTATTGATTCTTCGATTCCTATCCTTGCTGGAACACGTATTGTTAGTAATGCAGATGATAGCACTTCTAATGCCAACGAGTCATCAGATGTTGATACGAACAATGATTCTACAAGTAAAGCAGGTCTTGCTGACTCCGGATCACTTGATCAACCTGTTACAACTACTTCCACAGTCAACAAAAAGAGTGTGGGTATCGCATTTGGTGCTATTTTCGGCGCCGCTGCTTACGGCGGACTCATTTTCTTGGTTGTGAGGTATCGAAGGAACAAGAATCAACTTAAACTACAGAGTGATTCTCCTGAGTTGGCCACCAGTGGTCCAATTATTACCGATAACTCTCAATCATCAAATTTACTTAGTCCTAATATACCATTTTCTGTGTCAGGATCTCCAAGGTCACCACATAGTTCAAGGAGTGCTGCGAGAGGGCATATTTCGGAGCCTGTTATGACGGAAAATTCATTAGGGTGGTCATGATTTTTTTATTATTTTCTTTCTTTTTTTATGGACAAATCGTATTATATACAAAACCTACCTATCTACTAGGTAGATATTTTTGGTATTCCGGGATTTTAATTTTTTTATAATTCTTATAGACTCAGAGATACTCCAATGGAGACCTCCGAAAAACCTCTTTCCTACCTATATTACAAATAGTTTAATGATATTACTAAAATTTATTATTCTTTGTGTTTCAATCAGAATAGCAAAATTTGAAAGATGTCCTTTTTATTTTATATGCATATATGTTTTCATTACATACATAAGGTAGCAGTATTTACAATGCATGTTGATAATTTCAAATTGTTTCGTTGTGTTCATTTCATATGTGGAAGTCTACATCCCTGTGTACATGGCGTATATGTGCAATATGTTTGCTGCTCGTAATATCTGTAAAGTACTCTCTAGACAGAAAGACCATGTACCTGATTGTAGAGCGGGTTAGGGTATCTGATTCCCACCTTCATGTAAAATTTGGGTTTTATTTATTTATTTATTTTTTTTTTTGATCCCTTTTCAAATATATACCGTTGGACACATTACATCTGTCACACTGGAGATCATTTTATGTTTACTCTATCATTTGTTAATTAACGTCTTAGAGAGCGGCACCATAAACATATCAATATAATGTCCCAATTACACTCGCGAACTAGCCATATCCAAGATGATGACATGGGAAGCGATCGCCTTTCTCACAGTAAGAGTGGGAGTAATGGCAACTCTGAATTGAAAAGAAAGTATTCTGTTCGATCTAGATCACTGTCACCAAGAAGATCAGGAAAGAAAAGCATACCAAATTATTATAAAAACTCTGGAAATAATTTTAACAACTGCAATAACAATAACAACAACAACGAGTCAAATAGAATGTCAAGTCGTTATGATAGAAATGGTGGTCGTTATCGAAATGATCGAAATGATCGCAATGATCGCAATGATCGTCGCTTTAATAGGTCCGGAAATCAGAATGATGATGGACGAAAATATTCGAACGGAACCAATAGGTATAATAATAACCAACTAGAAGAACGAAGTGACAAAAAGCAAGATCGCAATAATGACAATCGAAATAAATCCAACTATGAACCAAATAATTCTAGAAGTAGGTCAAAGTCTCCTAGTTTTCCTATATCCACAGATGCAAACAGCATTGTTATCCCTTCCGGTCCTCGCAGTTTTTCAAATCGAAAATTCTCTAAATCTACTAAAGTTCTTTCAACCAAAGAAGTACCAAATGAAGAAAAATTAACGAAACAGGCGAATGATAATCTGAATCCTGAGTTGTCAAGCTCTTTGCTTCCCGATGACCGACGTAAGGTTCGAATTAATCTTAAACGCATCAATCCTCTTGCGAGTGTAAATGAGAAACCGAAGAGGGACGAAGTTGAAGAAAATGAGTCCAGTCAATTACCAAATCGACCTGACTCAAGATATGAAAGGGAAGTGGCTAGTGAATCACCTGTGGTAGATAATGATAATGGTAGACGTGATTATAAGAAAATGGATCGCGCAAACACTTTTCAACGAGGATCTCGGAGAGATGGATATGGTTATCATTCTCGAAATCAACAAAGTCACAAGAATAATCGAATTTATTCATTTAGAGACAGAAAGGTAAATAATGATGAACGAAATGGGGATAGATTTCGTCGATCTAACTATGCTGGTTCTCATCAAAGAAGTCGTTCACGATCACCAAGTTATTTAGCACATCATGATGACAGTTCTGAAGAGCAACGACAATCACTTCAGCAGGCACAAAACCCGAATGAACATAAGTCTGATATATCTAGTTCTTCTACCAATTATGGAATAGTTGAATATCTTTCGGAAAGTATATACAGGAAAATTTCTCAGATTGGTGAAGGTACTTATGGTCGAGTATACAAAGCTTCCAATATACGTACAAATCAAATGGTAGCTCTTAAACGACTAAGGATGGAAACTGAAAAGGATGGATTTCCTTTTACGGCTGTTAGAGAAATCAAGCTTCTTCAGTCTTTGCGCCATCCAAATATTGTTTCTCTTATTGAAATGATGGTGGAACGTTCACAAGTGTATATGGTTTTTGAGTACTTGGATCATGATATGTCAGGTATTTTACTACATCCTACTTTCAAATTTGATGAGTCTCATATTAAATATTTATTTAAACAAGTTGTGGATGGTTTGAATTATATGCATAGTCGTGGTATTCTTCATCGTGATATTAAAGGCTCTAATATATTACTTGGGCGTGATGGATTAGTCAAAATTGCTGACCTGGGACTTGCACGATCAGTAAATTTATTGAACTCGAATGCTCATTACACTAATCGCGTAATTACACTATGGTACAGACCACCTGAACTTCTTTTGGGTGCAACGAATTATGACTGCGGCGTTGATATATGGGGTATTGGTTGTATACTTGCAGAACTTTTTGTTAAAAAAGCAATACTTCCTGGAAAAGATTCTATCGGACAACTTATGCTAATATATGAATTATTCGGTACACCTGTCGAAAATGGGTGGGCTGAAGCTAAAGAATTACCTTGGTATT
Source organism: Geotrichum siamense (nom. inval.) (assembly GCA_030568955.1). NCBI lineage: Eukaryota > Fungi > Ascomycota > Dipodascomycetes > Dipodascales > Dipodascaceae > Geotrichum > Geotrichum siamense (nom. inval.). The sequence continues at coordinate 84,835 of JAJMJJ010000008.1, read as the reverse complement.
CTCTAATCCCTCCCAAGCAACCTATTGAGTCTCAAATTTATTCAAAATTCGGAGACTTTATTCCAATTCAAGCTCTTAAAATGATTGAAAAGATGATGAAACTGAATCCTAAAGAACGGTCAAGTGCTGCTCAACTCCTGGAAGATGAATATTTCTATTCAGAACCTTCTCCTCAACGGCCACTTCAACTTGAAAATATCACAGAAGAATGGCATGACTTCGAAGCTAAGAATAGACGGAGAAAGTTAAAACCCAAAAATTCTAATCCCGAATCCTCTCATGGTTAATGTAAAATGGAGGTAAATTTATGAAAGAACTGTTGATGAAATGTATAAAAAAAAGAAAAAAAAATACTCGTTCATGTAATTTACGAGACTGAACAATATTGTATATTCTTCGCATAATATTTCCATCCTAATTTTATTCCAAGTTCGCATTTTAGTTTATATTAAGGAATACTCCTCAAAACCTGTTCACATATTTATATCTTAGATGTTGACGGCAAATACAACATGCATTTATATATATTTACAATCCAAACATTTGTTTCTAAGAAGTAATCAAGTTCTGATTCATCAAGTTTCAAGGTTTCAAGGTTTTAAGGTATGTATTACACATGGGTAAGTGCATTAACAATATTTAGCTATGAGTAGGACTTTAAGTCCCTATTAATCCACATTGCATACAGGAATACCCACACTTTGAATTCTTGTTCAAAATATGAATTGTGATTACAACACTGGGTACATAACGTACTTAGTATCCAGTATTTAAAAGTTATTATATTGATATGAACATCAGCATCTACCCTAACTATTAGACATCTATTCCATAGCTTTTAGGAATATATATAGACATATTATATATACAAGTTTATTTCTTGTTTTTCAGGTACTCATAGAAAACACCAATATCTTTTCCTTTGTACGCTTTTTCAACTTCTTCATACATTTTGTATCCTTCCTTACCTAATCTTCCATCTTGACCTTCTTCCCCAAGCATTTCAAGAGCTAAACCTAAGTCCTTCTTCATCAAGCCAACACCAAATCCAGCTCCATATGGACCCCTTGAGTCCAAACCTTTAGCTACGTTACCCAACACTGGATTATTGTCAATGCTACTCCAACTTCGTCCAGTTGATCCATTAACGACATTAACAATCACTTCCTCTGAAATTCCTTCTTTGATGGCAGCATTAAAAGCTTGACAAGTTGCAAGATTAGTAATTGCGAGAATATAGTTGTTGGCTAATTTGGCAACAAGTCCAAGACCTGCTGCTCCACAAGGAATTAGTCTAGCCCCCATTGAAGAAAGAAGTGTGTTAATAGAAGGAGAAATAGACTGTGCACCAATCATGAATGTTAATGTACCATTAGTCGCACCTACAACACCACCTGAAACAGGAGCATCAATGAATGTTTGATTTGGAAGTAGTTCAGCAACTTTTCTTGAAGTTTCAACATCAATTGTAGAACTATCAACAAAAGTTTTACCCTTGGAATCGGCTTTATTTAATGCATCAGAAATTTCACTGTATACACCAAGAACATGCTTGGGTTCGGGCAACATTGTAACAACAATATCACTGTTCTTGGCTACATCTGAAACTGAACTAGAAATCGTTACTAGAGAAGGGTAGCTGTCCAATAACGATTTTGTAGCAGAAGAATTAACATCGAATATATTAAGTTTGACAGGTTTTGAAGGCTCTGATAAATTTTTGAGGATATTGGTAGCCATTGGGTATCCCATGGCACCAAGTCCAATGAAACCATAAGTAGTTCTTGATGCAGGAGTAGAATGGAAGCAACGGGCCAGAGGTTGAGCAAGAGCTGTATGCGATTTAATACGTACGGTTCTAATCATATTGAAATCGTTAACAAAGTATGTAGATAGGTACCTAGATAAATCAAGTAATATTTATGAAAAAAAAAAAAAAAATAAATAAAAGAAGATTTAGTCAAGATGATGATATATATAGTTGAAATATTTGAAAAGTAGGGATTGAAAAGCGGAGTTTTTTTGTATACACTCCGATCCCAAATTTGGTTCTTGCATAGAAAAGATTTTTACCCCACATTCCTAATTCCGTGTTTTTCACCAGTGGTACAAAATCAAGAACTTTATTGGAGGTTCCCAGGATCAATTAAAGTAACCCTTAAAATACCAGTTCATGTTAGTATAAATTAAAGATCAAAGTCCATGTATTTACCAACAACATACCTATATTTCACTGTTTATAGCTTGGACTTAGTAATGGGGAAACCATATACCTTATTAAATTCTATATTCTTCAAGTATCGTCTAAGAATTTTCCCAGAAGGACTCTTAGGCACCTCATCGACAACAATCAGTCCACCATATAAACGTTTGTGTTTCGCAACACTACTATTCAACCATTCCAGAACTTGCTGAGGATCGCCACCTTCTTTCAACACTACAAATGCTCGGGGATATTCCGTACCTTCCTCGGCCACATCCAGGGCAGTTACAGCCGCATCTGCAACTTGTGGATGAGTTAACAACAATCCTTCCAATTCTGCTGGTGCAACTTGGAAACCATGAGATTTGATGAGTTCTTTTACACGATCTACAATCTTCCAGTTTCCATGTTCATTAACTTGGGCAACATCTCCTGTCTTGAACCAATTGCTTTCAAAAGTTCCGCTGGTAGCTTCTGGATTTCTTAAATAACCAGGGAAAACGTTGGGTCCTCTCAAGTAAAGCTCTCCGGGGGTATCAATTGTCGTTACATCACTACCGTCATCATCAACAATCCGAGCTTCCATATTGGGACAAAGCCAACCAATACCTGAGATATCGTAAAGATCTTCACGGAATGTGTAGGCATGTGTTTGAGGAGATGTTTCGGTTAATCCGTATCCTTGAAATAAACTACATCCAATTCGTGATGTGACGGAATCTGCTAATTCCTTACTTAAAGGTGCTGCACCTGAAAATAGAATATTAAGATACCGATTAACACCTGGGTATTTATCAACCAAGGGAGATTTTGCAAGAAGAACTGCAATTGGAGGAACTATATGAAGAATCGAAATACCGTGTTCTTGAATCTTATTAAGAAGAAATTCAAAATCAAATTTGGGGAAAACAATAGATTTAGTACCAGAAGTGGGCATTGTAACAGTAAACAAACAAAGTGCATACATATGGGAGAGTGGAAGTAGGCATCCAAACACGTTACTTTTATTATACTTGTCTGTGACTTCAAGCTGTTGATGAGCATTGGAAGTTAAGTTGTAATGAGTGCTAAAAACACCCTTCGGATTTCCTGAAGTACCAGAAGAAAAACAGTAGCAAGAAGGCTTTACCTTGGCTTCAGCTGCTGACAAATAAACGGGTTCCATTTCGTTTGTACTAACTTTAGCTTCCTCGAATAAGTCGTCTAACAAGATGACCTTGTTTACCAAACAGGTGAATTCACCTCCAACATTACAAGCCTTCTCGGCAGTGTCTCTTAACTCCTTTGTAGTAATAAGGATTCTCATCTGGGACACATCCATTTGATGGGCTAATTCTCTCTCGTTGTATGCAATATTGGCAGGACTCATGACACCTCCACAGGCAAAAATTCCGAGTGCAACAATAGGCCACCTAATTGAATTTTGTGCAAAAACACCCACGGTATCATCATATCCAATTCCGTACTTATATTTCAAGAGATATGCGATTCTTTTGACGAAAATTGGGATTTCTCCAGCAAGAATACGATTGCTCGAGTCATGGGAGTCAATGTATACTGGCCATTGAGGATCAGATAGTAAATTAGGTGAAGTTATTACCATTTGGGCAATATTGCCTACAAAGTAAGTGTCTTCAGATTTTGGCCATGGAGAATAATGGATAATTTGGTTGCCTTCTTCGCGAGTAAAAGGAATCATAGTTGAATTGAGTATAAGTTAAAAGTGATGGAGTATGTTTGATTATTAAGTTATGAATGTTTGAGTCGGTGTGAGTTAAACCGAGAAATATGTTGATTTATATAACATGAAACCTTGATATCCAATATTTATTAATGTAGAGAGGGAGGTTCAAAGGTTTTTTTTTTTTTGACGTGTGGGGAATGTCATTTGGTAGTAAGTGGGGGTACCAACTATAAATTTTATGACCAACGATACTATCTAATATATATCAATATACAGCATATATGAACTACAAGCAAGTGGAGCTCTTGAGGGTATAGATTCTATGTGCATGAATTCAACCCCACCACTCAAATCAACCGAGGGTCCTGAGAAATGCGGAGTAATGTGTGGATGTTGAAATTGGAGATATCTCCAAAATGCACTTTCCCGCAATATGATTACAAATTTATTACACTAAGATTATCTAACAATATTAGGATGATTTAGTAAATTTTTATTTATTTATTTTTTTTGTAGTCTAAAAGTCGTCGTATTCTTCAAATACATGTATATATTGTAGATATCACAGGTTGGGATTATATAATAAAAACGTGGCGCGGGGTCATTGGGAAAACCAGATGTATCATGATAGGTATGATATATTTTATGTACGGATGTTAGCGCCGAGCGCTGTGTTAAAGATCTTGATGGATTTTTTGGATAGTAAATGCCAATGTGCTCTATGCCAAGTTCGAACTTGGGACTGGTATTTAGCACACTCACAGGACAGGCCGGCGATTGGAAATGGAACCTTTGCGTAATACCATTGCACCAAACAGTAGGGTATATTACAAATGTTTAATTTATTGATTCTGGTGGGTACATATGTATTTATCCAAAAAGATTTAAAATGAGTTTTCAAATGGAGGAGCTATTATTGAGGTACCTAAAGGCTAGTCTAAAAACAACCCACCTACCTAAAGTTCCTACATAGGTAGTTAGGTAGGTATATATCAAAGTGTTGGGGAATACACATCTACCTAGGTAGATAGGTAGTACCTTCACACCCTCATCCACATTCGTAAATTCACAAATGTATAATATATATACATGTATTCTATTAATACCATCTATTGATCTGAAAGAGTTTCTGTTCGTGCAATAGAATACATTCCTAGGTAGATATGTAGGTATTTAATAATAAATAAATAAATAAATGAAACCATAAATAGTCGGTAAATACAATAAGAGAATATAATATGAAAGACCAAAAAATAATGATTCTCATAGTTAAGTTCCTTTAAGGGTTGAAGAGGAAGATTTTTTTTTGATTGAACTCAGAGAAGTCGATCTTGGAATCATTGACATCATGTCAGTTCCAGGTATTAATGAAATGTCGGGTTTCTCGCTTACATCTAAGCGATTCATACTTCTATTTAGTGCAGGAATACTCAAATTATGAGCACTTTTACTTGGTGATAATGTCCGAGATGGATTACCGAGCGAGCCGTATTTAGAACGTGGTGCATCCATCGAATTGGATACCTGTCGAATTCGACTAGGTGATCTATTGATATATGATGAGAGATCCATCTTAGAAGGTGATCGTGGGATATCAGATTGAATATCGTCTGATTGCAGTAATTCAGTATTCGAGGAAGATGATGAAAGGTCAGATTTACTTTGTGGTTTTGAAAGTCCAGTTTTGCTATGTGTTCTTGGAATACCGGAAGCTCCAAACACTTGTCTGCTTGATCGTGACAATGAACCAAAGTCGGATTTACTTGGTGATGATCGAACTATTCCAGAAGCGCATTCAGATTTACTTGGTGAACGCGTTATTCCTGGTAAAAAATCAGATTTACTTGGAGATCGGGGTATTCCAGATGAAAAGTTGGGTTTATTTGAAGATTTGATAAGGGAACAACCAAAATTGGAAGAAGATGGCCTCGTTTCGCTACAAGACCTTTGGCTTATAGGCCTTTGTTTAGTAATGGAATTGTCATTTTCGAAAGAATTTGTAAAGGTGAATTTGGTAGATATAGGTATGGAAGAGGAGAAAGACCGCTTTTGAACAGATCCTCCTTCATCAGGTTTTGTAAAGTTATTATGACTTCTAGTACTGAGTCGAGGAATTGAACTTTTCGTTTTAAGCAACTTATTACCATGTGTCGAGTCGGTTATAGCTAGTTTACGTCTTTTTGGAGAGGTCGTCGTAACCAAATTATTAGGTACTCTTTTTGTACAGTTGTTTTCTTGGTTTATAAATCTATCTTCCCCATTTTGTTGTTTATCATCAGAATCATGAACATGATGATGAGGAGTATGGCGGGCCGCATAATGTTTCTCGATCGATTCCATTTTAGCAAACCTATTTTCATGCACCTTCTTAAATCCTATCCTTTTCAGTTTCTTCTTCTCATCAGATATTGTCGTTTCTGAATCTACTTTCCCTTCTCCACTACCTAATGTCATCATAATTGTTTGTGCTCGTTGATTCATTTCTCGTAACACTTGATCATTAACAGTTTCAAAACCGGCCAAACTGTAGGCCTTGGAATGTTCAAGGTGATTCGATGATGAGGGTGCTGTAAATGTAAATTCCATTACTAATCTATAATATGGTTAGATTTCTTCAAAAGTGTGTACATATGTAGGAGTGGTAGGGTAGAAAGGTTAGGTTCAATATAGGAGTTAATAGAAAAAAAAAAAAAAAAGTCAGGAGTTTCAAACAAAAAGAATGTTTACCTATTTCCAAAGTGGGAAGTAGGACAGAATCTTTGTTGTTGAAAAAAAAAAAAAAAAAAAAAAAAAAAAAAA